>JAIKVD010000974.1:0-13564 GCA_024679075.1 Phytophthora uliginosa | reverse complement strand
GCGGGAACACCGCTCGAGATGATAAGTTCGTGATACATGATCGGTAGTATATTAACTCAGAATTTAATTTAGAACGATAATATTTAAATCACGCATCCGCTTGAATAGATCCATCCTATTGTGCTGCTTCGCATATAACCACAATAGACACCAAATGCCACAATAACTTCCATGCGCTGACTGAGTCTGGATCTCATTGTATTTATTGATACCATATTCCTTCGGTGGACCTTCTCCCATTGAATCGAAATATTCATGGTTATATACCCCTGTCCAATGACCTACGTCTTGACTCGGCTTACGTAGAAGGATCAGAAATGAGCCTTTCTTTGGGAGAGGCTTTTTCATCTCGCTTGACTCATAGATTGGATCGATGTGTATATTTAGTTTCTTAGCTAAAGCTATTAGATCGTGATCTGATGATATTGGTTTAACAAGATTCATTTAATTATTTTTCGCCAACGCTATATTGGAGTGTATATAACTTAATCAACTATGTCCGATACTCAGCTCGCTGATCAATATCTGTATCAAACTTCGCTAAAGAGCGATCCAACCGTCAAGGTCAGTGCCCGCAAGCGCGTCCCGTATGTAATCGATCTGAATCAGGGATCATATGCCAATGGTGTTATCACGATCGATGCTACAGCTCAGCTTAATGGTGCTGAGGGCTTTGCTTGCCTTAGAGATGCTTACGTTGTCATTCCATACAAAGTTAGTATGAAGAATACCCATGCATCTACTGCTCTTGCGGCGGCTGCCAACCGTCTATCTGGCGGCCTCAAATGCGGTGTTTGGAATGTCATTGATGGCATGTCGCTTGAGCTCAATGGTAAAAGCGTGATCAGCATGAGCGGATACAAGCTATTTGCTAACAATCTTCGTGCTCAAGCTGAGACCTCACTCGATTACGTTAATAAGCATGGTGCTGAGGATTTCTTATTCCCTGATAGCTCTGGCTCGTTGCTATTCTCGTCTGCTACAAGCAGCCTGTATGGTGATGGTTATTCGAATACGGATTCGGATATCACTCCTGCTTTGGGTACGGCTTCTACAGGTGCTGGAGTTCTTGCATCCAACGAAGGCTTCGTAAAGCGTCTTCTATCCAATCCACCTACAGCAGGCGGTCAGAACACTAACGGTTGGGTTAGTATCGCTTCTGGAGCTGCAAACACTATTGCTAACCAGTTTGGGCGAGGGGCCTTCGTCCCCGGTGGTACTGCCGCTGCTGCTATCGCAGGAACGTGGAACTACATGCTTAAGATAAAGCTGGTAGATCTTCACCCGATCTTCAAGGAGTTGGACCTTATGGCTAACCCACAGATCAAGCTTCGTTTCCGAGTTAATCAGGGATCGGCCGTAATCGACCTTAGCACGACTAAAGCTATGTCTCTTTCATCGACTACGCTTGTTTCTGGTCAATCCTGCCCGATCATAGTAGCGCCTTCGGCTGGGTCTGCTCCTAATAGTGGAGTATTTAATGCTACAACCGTAGGTCAGATCTCGGTGGCATGGGGTGCTATTACTAACTCTCTTGAGCCTACTATCGATTCTACTTACTTCCCTTTTACTACCGCTCGACTTTACGTACCATTCCTTGATCTTGAGAATCCTCAAGCTTTGATCAGCAAGCCTAACAAGACTGTCCGATACATGGATTACTACGCTCAATGGTTCTACCAACGTGCAGGCACTGGTGTGAGTAGCACTCAGCTCAACACTGCATTTGATCTACAGCTTTCTGCTTCTCTCAATAACGCTAAGGTGGTTGCCCTTCTTCCGTTCGCTGGGACTTCGTCGGGCAACTTCAACACCGCTACAATCCAACAGTTTCAGAGCTGTTTCGATAGTGCTCCTTGGACTGTACAGCCCGGTTCATCCATCAGAAATTTCAACGTTCGTATTGGTTCGCAGCAAGTATTTGATATCTCATATGACTACGATTTCCAGGACTTCATCAATGAGTTCGCTAAGCTTGGATCGATCAATGGTGATCTAACAAAGGAACTGTCGAATGGTCTGATTGATTATCAGACCTGGCAGCAGGCGAACCGCGTGCTCGTAGCTGATGTATCTCGCCTTACTGAAAAAGATGTCCCACAGAGCATCCAGGTCATGGGAACGAATGCTTCGACACAGGGTTGCAACATGCTTGTACTGGTTGGTTTCGAGAATGAGATGACGTACAATAGCCTGACAGGCGAGATTTTAGAATATACCTCTAACTAACTTATCGCTCAAGTAATGGCAAAATAAGGTAATCTCCTTTCTTTGGCTTAATTCGATTATCATTGGTCTTAACTAAAAGGAGCGTCTTGGTTGGTCCGTAAGTGATTTTCTTAACTTTTATACGTATCTCCATCTGGGACACAAATAAGTGTAAGACTCCTCTATTTGTTAAACTGTTCATACTTATGCTAATGATTGATTTGCTCTTTCTGAGATCGTACAAGCACATATTCGAATTAATTAATTATAATTCAAATATTAACTGATGTGTATGTATATAGATACACCTGATAATAATCATGAGCACAGTTTTGAATTTTGGTAAGCATAAAGGAAAGACGATTGAAGACGTGTATGCTTCTGCCGTTGGTTGTTGAATCAAAAGATTTTGATTGATTGTAATCCTGAGATTGGAAGGCTAAGTTCTCTAACGATGATGGAACATTCCTAATGACGTTTGGAAAGTACAAGCATAAAACTATTAAACAGATCTAAGTAATCGATTCCAACTACATCGAATGGTTGAAGAGGAATGACTTCATTAACCAAAAGATGCGGCTGCGATTGATGAGCTCGCTTAAACTGATGTAGTTTTTTGAATAAAAATATTTAAGGGGCAGGTAACTAGCATTCATTACTTTTTATCTACTATCTCAACCGCATCAAGAGTCTGATCATCCTACTTCATCTGTTCCTCACGCTGTGTAGAACACGTGGAGAGTCGACCCGTTCTCGATGCATCCTTTGAGCTTTTGTATATCGTCTCGCAACTCCACGTCAGAGGATCCAGTCACATTGGGCTTTGCAGCGCGATCCAGTTTTATCTGGCGAGGCGAATCCACTCCTGAATCTTCTTCATTTATAATCGCCCATTTGACGATGGAATTGATTTCACCGTCAAGAATGACAAATCCATCAAGTCGCTCAGCATGGACAGCAACAGCACAGTCAAGTATCCTTGAGATCTTTTTTTTTCATTCACTCTCAACAGTCGAGCGGTTATGAAACTCCCCATTAGAACCAAAGGGCGTCTATTTAGCTCTAAGGTTATCGATCGGCTGTGTCGTTGAAATCAATAGCTGATCATTAGAAACAGTTATCGATGGTGAACCCATCCTTAGAACTAAAGGAAGTCCCCTTTCACTCTCAGCTGTCGAGAGGCTCTATCGTTGAAATTATCATTTGATGCATGTGAGGTTGGTGTTGCTATATGCGGTGCTTGTAGGTGGAAGGCGACCGCCTTCGCACCAGAGGGTACTGATCGGCTGCATCGCTCTTCCGCGGAGAACGTTCTACGACTGTTCTCGTTGGTAAATTACGGGGAGAAAAAAAACTAACTGAGGTTTGTGCCAGTCAAGGTAAATGCGTCTGCATAAACAAAATCATCTCAAACGTGCGTGGCATCGTACGACTTCGCCTAGCATCAGAGTGGTGGATGAACTCGCGGGCGTGTTCAGGCCTGTATACCCAGCAGGCCACATGCAGGTGGTCATTCTTTACTGCCTCTCTGAGTGTGTTCACCGTAAACCCCATGCTTCGGTTAGCGTGCAGCCAGTTGATCACGTGTAAATGGCCGTTTGCAGCAGCTCTGTCCATCGCTGCCGTCGTGCAAGCTCCAACGCCATTGGCATGTAACCACTTTACCATTTCCAGGTGACCTTCAGATGTAGCTTTGTCCATTGCTGCCGTTGTACATTGCTCTGGTCGATGTTTGTGGAGCCACTGGACCAATTCGAAATGTCCATGATACACAGCGTCGTCCATGACCCCAACCGTTCTTGTTGAATCATGTTCATGTAGCCATTTTACTACGCTGAGATGGCCTTCTTCAGCCGCACGGCTCATAGCAGGACCAACCCTCGACCACCACGCACCATTCAAAAGAATTTTCACTTTCGTTTCATCAAACCCTTCGATTTCAGCCAGTGATTCTAACCCGTGGAGATACTGCACGATCTCTAATCTCCCGTAACCCGCAGCCAGCGCTACCACGGAGTACATGTAGTCGGGATAGGTAGCAGTGTATGAGATGTGTTTCAACAGGCACTTCACACTGTCCAAGTGGTTGTTTTGCATCGCAGCTTCCAAAGCGTCGGAGTAGTTTTGTGTCAATGGGTAGCTGCAAAGATACTCTAGCACGTCAATGTGTCCTTCTCCAGCTGCTATTTCTACCAATTCATTCGAGTCTTCAAGCGCACAGCTATCGCAAATTTCTGGTCCTAGGTGGTTCTCCGCTAGCCATTGAACCACCGACAGATCACCGTAGTGACAGGCCGCTTTCATAGCGTCCTCCCAGGGATCAACGTACAAATGGAGCGGGGCGTCTAGCTGCTGGATGATTCTCTTGATTAGGTCCAGACGCCCAACTCGAGCGGAATTCTTAATTGCCGACAAAGCAAGCATTTTATCTCCACGAAAACGCCCATCGTCAAGCATCCACTCGATCACTTCAGGTCGCGGACAGGCACTTGCGCAGTCCAAAATTTCTCTGCCTGGTGGCAGTAACAGCCTAGCCAGCTCGGAGTCACCGGCATCCAAAGCCCGCTTGATGGCAATTTCCACTTCCCAAGAGGAAGAATCTAAAATGCCCTGATCATAAATCCATCGGACAACAAGGAAGTGCTGATTTTCAGCGGCTGCTTGGATCGCGGCATTTGCCCAATCGACGGCAGTATTTCCACCGTTGCCTCCGAGTTTGACACTACACGACTGAGTCGTTTTTCGTTTCTTCAGCACTCGACCATCTTGACCTTCACCGTCAGAGCTGTAGCCCCAATGGAACTGCAAAACAGACAACTGCCCAGCTTTCGCAGCTTCCTTAATGGCCGACGCAGGCACTTGACAGTCCAAAAAAGTGTGCAACTAGCCACTCAATGACCTATAAATCACCTCCACTTGCGCACAAACCGTCACTACTACAAGTGGTCGTTCGAAAACTCAATGAAGGTAGCTGCTGGTAGTTGCAAAGCGACCAGCGAGGCGTTCGGGTGTCGACGGTGGGGCAACTGCTCTCCCATATCCAGTCTAGCAGCTCCGTGGAACCAAAAGCACACGCTTTGCTTAGCGATAAACTTCGCGACGGTCCCAGGAACCTTGAGACAGCCTTCGTGTCGTGCTCAAGCGCGTGCACAGCTGGGTATCGACCACATACAAGAGCTACCGACGTCAGCATATTGGTTGTCCTTACTTCCAGACTCGTTAGGAGGGAACTTGATGGAATTTGGAGTGCACATGGGGTCTTCACTCCTCTCTGGGGAAGTTGCGAAATGACTTTAAACCTTCCTTCCGACCCAAATTTTCGTTCCGTTGTTTGGAAAATGTCAATCAAATCAAGGAACGACCGTTACCACAAAGCTAAACAAAACATACAAATCCCATGGGGGCGGTGGGACTTGGCTCGCTTATTTGGGAACAGCCTCAGGGTCGAAGTACGGTACCTCGCCATGGGGCGTCGCACGGACAGCGTGGCGGTTGCCAGGCAGGTAGTCGAACGTCGCGTAGTGGAACGTGCAGCGGTTGTCCCAAATCGCCACCGCGTTCTTCGTCCAGCGGAAGCGCACCTGGAACTCGTGGCCTTCGGTCACGTGCTTGTACAGAAGTCGCAGCACAGCGTCTGCAGCAAGTCAAACCGTCAGCAAGTTGCGTGTATCTCTCATCTACATACAATCCAAATCCTTACCTGACTCCGCAGCTGACAACTGCACGATGCGCTTCGTGAACGCCGCATTCACGTAAAGCGACCGGCGGCCCGTCACCGGGTGAGTTCGAACCACCGGGTGCTCAAACTCGACCGCCGGACGGCGGATCGTCTGGCCCTTTGCAGCAGCGGCAGCAGCTTGAGGCTGACGATGGACAAGAGCAACACAAGCCAGTTAGTCAAGAGGTCTCTCCTCCATCAACTCAAGAGCGACCGAAACTTACGATGCCCGTGTGGATCGCTGTCAGTCCCGAGATGAACTCCCTCATTGGGAGAGTGAGGCGGTCGTACGCCTCGTAGCCAGAAGCCCACAGCGTGTCGCCGCCCACCGGCGGGTTCGTCAGCACCTTGAAGCTCGTGTACGACGGCGGCTGGCGCTCGTTGGACACGTCGCTGTGCCAGGCGTTGAACGGGTCGTACATCTGGCGCTGGAGGAAGGCGTCGCTCGAGTCGACCGAGTTCTCCACGACCACCACCTCGTTGTGGTCCTTCGGGTGGCCCAAGTTCTGGTGCGTGTGGAGATGGCCATAGTAGCGTCCGAGCTCCAGCTGCTGCTCCATGGTGATCTCCTGGTCGCGGAAGAAGACGACGCCGCGGTGGGCGATGAGCAGCGCCAGTTCGTCGCGCTGCTCGCTCGAGAGCTCGTGGAGCTGGACGCCCGACAACTCGGTGTCGATCTTGGGCGCCAAGTGCGTCACCGTCGCGTCCTGGAGCAGGTTCTTGAACGTCGGGTCGGCCTTCAGCGCGCGGTCGGCGTACGGCAGCACGGGGATCGGCTCGAACTTGGTGGCCGGGTACACGCTGAGCAGCTCCGGGTGCTCGAACTTGGCGTGCTGCACCTCCTGATTGAGCGCGTTCTTGATGGCCACGGGCTTGGAGGAGGCCTGGGCGTTCGCCGTCTTGGTCGACTCGTTCGGGTGTTGCGGGGCCATGGCGGACGGGAGTCAATTGCAAAGTGAGCGACTGGGCCCCCAAGTATGTGACGAGAGTGTGTGTGTGTGTGTGTTCATGTACAGAGTCCCCATCATGCCGCGGTTGCATATTTTGCGGCGTGTCAGACGCGTTGGCCGTCGGAATCATTTCGGTCACGTGAGCTACAGTAGCTCGGATCTCGGATCAGGGGCGCCAAAGTCACATCAACAGGGTGGATGGGTCCTTTGTGGGTCATGACATGAACGCTGGCCAGGCCCGCGATTGGCGAGGCTCAAGCCAATGTGCAGCGAAGACCGTGGGGGTGCAGCGAGTGGTCCATTATGCCGGTGGTAAACGGCTGCTTGGTGATTGGGCAGTCCAACGGCGAATCACGGCTGGAGGACAGTCCACTTCAACATGGACGATCAAGCCATTGCATGTGTGCACCGCAGCTTACATACACCGGCGCACACGCATAGGAAGATCACTGGTGAGCGCGTGCCAGCCCACGCGCTGACGACGATTGCGTCGTCTTTGCTCTTCAGCCGAAGGAGAGTCATGTCCGTGCACCCCATGAGGCAAGCAGGGTTTGGCGCCTAAGTGACTGCCAGAGGACATTACGCGCGACTAGCCCAGTCAAGGCTCAGCTAGCAAAATGGACGCAAAGTACATGGAGACAGGGCGGCACTTGGACGACGGCGGCACCGACGCCGAACCGAAAAAGAGTTCCGATGGTTGGGCTGCCTCAACTTCATAGTTACGTGTACCCATCGACCCGGGTGTCCTCCTCAGCTGCCAACCCGTCGTCCGGGCGTTAATTGTAAGTTCGTCGTTTGGCGGTGCAAGGGTTTCCATTGGCCGCCTCGGTCTCCACAACAGGCCAATGACATGGATCAAAGCGGTCTACACTTCAACGCGGTGAGGTGGGCCCATTTCAGTAGCTGGAGCCTGTCAAGGGCTGACCGTTTGTACCGCACTAGCGCGAGCGGCGTCACTGCATGTACAGGAGACAAATCTGCAGTCGGGTGTCTTGAAGCTCATTCCGGAATTCACCGCCTACCAGCCGAGATGTCGAAGGTGCAATCGCCCGCGCTCACGCCGCAGCTGACTCCGTCCGTCACGGGCTACGTCAACACCAAGCTCTGGGACGAGCGGCCCGTGCGGTATGCCACGAACGTGCTCAAGCACGTGTGCATCTTCCTGCTGGTCCTCACGGCGTGCGAGGAGGTCACGAGCTTCGCCATCGGCCAGTCGCTCAAGAACTTCTTCCAGAAGCTCGGCTGGTCCAACAAGGGCTCCACGTCCATGAAGCTCACATACGACTCGTTCAGCCAGTTCATGTGCATCGTCGCCGGGTACATCTCGGATGAGCGGCTGGGCAAGTTCAAGACGCTGCTGTCGGCCGCCACGCTCGACTCGGTCGGTCTCCTCTTCCTCGTAATCGCCGCCCTGCCCGCGATCGTGAACAACCACCTCGGAGTGAGCAAGGCCATCTTCAACGTCGGCCTGGGCGTGGCGGTCTCGCAGATCTGTCTGGCTCTCGTGTGTGAAGTTTTCTCTACATGGGAATCCTGCGATGGTTCTGTTTGAAGCGACTACTGGAGCCATCTCCCAATATCGCGGCCCGTCATCGTGCCTCTCTCTGTGTGTGAAGCCTGTACTTTCGGTTCGATCCCACTACTGGATTGGATATGGAGCGCCAGCCCAACCTCCGACGCAGACAGTTCGACTGGATAGTTCCTGAACAATTTCCTGCGTGCGGACAAGGTACTACCGCCATCAATTCGCGGAATCGCCAGGTGAACACAACTACGAAGCTATCTGTATTACTTTAATTCTATGTCAGTTTGTAGGTTTTTATTCTGCACTGGATTGGTTGTACCCGCGCACGAACCTGGCGGGCAAGCGTTTCTCTTTGTACGTGCCGAGGATGTAGCTCACGTCGTAGAACACGTCTTTCCCGCCGTGCTGGTTCAGCACGACCTTCACACCGCGCACGCGAGCAACACCACCAGGTTTGTTCATACCACGCCACTCGCGCGCTAGCACCTCTACGACATCGTTCTTAACGAAAACGTGCTGTGTATCACGTCCTTGATGCCATGCCTCCACTGCTTTGCCCTCGTGATCACTGTCATCACTGACCTCATCGATCTCAAGACGCCTCGCACATCGAGGCTCCTGGTCCTCGATAACGACAGCGCTGCGAGGGCTACCGCCTCGATTTCCGCGAGCAGCATTCTTTACACTGGGGGCACTGGCAGGAAGACTGGCATTGCTGCCCTTTCGCTTGCGTTTTCGGTTTGTCTTCGATGAGGAAATATCCGCACGAGCCGCAGTGGTAGCCTCCGTGGGTGTTGAGTCCTGACGGTTGCAACCTCTTCTCTGGCGAGCTGTACGCTGTTTGCTATTCTTCCTATTCCGGCGAGCTGGGGAGGATGCAGGTGTTACACTCGGGGTGTCTTTGCTGTTAACTTCTGACGTCGCAAGATTGTTCAAGTGATCTGGCAACTCAACAAATTGCCCCATTCCCGAGGTTTTTAAGTGGCGTGGACACCACGCCTGGTAATAGGGATCTCTTGTGAGAAGACCGTTCACGAAAGCACATGCAACGTGGAATGCTTGGACACACTTTCGGTTGGCGCACTGAATCTTGCTGAGTCCTTTCTTGCCACCACAGATGGAGCACTTTAAATTCCGACGTTCGGGATCCACAAGGTCGATGCCATGTACAACACCATCTTTGAAGAAGGTTTCAGGCGTGAACATTGCGCATTGAGGATGCACAACACTGCCAGCATCTGTCCCGGTAAAATCACCACCACTCAACTCGCACAATGCGCACACTTCGCTGCCCTCTTGTTTTAGTTTGTTCACAAACATTCCTCCAAAAGACACGTCCTCAGGCTCACTTTCTTCCCCCTCGACGCTGCCAAACTTAGTTCCAGCCCCCGACCCCTCTTCACCGGAATCACTATCGTCATCGCTGTCATCGAACTGACGTTTTGCAGCCTGGAGTTCCTGGTACATGCGCTCGTAGTTTCGCCATTGGATATCCTGAAGTTCCTGCTGACGATACCCTTTCGAAGCGTACTCCTCCTCCACTTTCTTCGTAAGCGAGGCAAAGGCTAGTTCATTTGCTTCCATCACGACACGGAACTGATCTTGGAGAGTTGCTAATTCGGCCTTGATTTCGTCCGCTTCACCCTCGCTATCTGTATCATCTTCATCCACTTCGTCGCCTACACGATCTTCAATTTGAAGCAACTCCGATGAGAAGCATTCATTCGTCAGTGCCTCAGCTTTGGGCAACTTTACGTCGAAATGGCGATGCAAAAGTAGCTCCTTCGCAGATGAAAGATTGTCAGACTCTTGCGAGTCAGTGCTTGTCCATTCAGTTTTTCTCTCGCAGTAAACGGTGGCATTCGATGTTGAAAACTGCAGCTGGAAACGCCGTTTCTTGGGCGGATGTTCGACATTAGCGTCTGGCAGCGCGGCTAGACTTTCTTCATCTGATGTTCGATTCAGAGTGAAAGCAAGTCGAACACTCAACGTGCTTGCATCAACTTCATCTGTATCATTCGCATCAGGCTCTGGTTCCGCTTTCTGTCTTCTGCCTGTTGCAGTCAAGCTGTTGCTTTCATTCTTTTCGGACTCTTCAGCGTCAAGGTCAACCACACTGATGTATTTGCGCTCCACATTCTTCTCAAATCCACCTGCGACGACATAAGCGATGTTGTACGTGAATCGCTTTGTACCGTCAGATAGTGTCGCTTCGTTCACCTTCTTGATCCGACCTACGCCACCAAGCTTATTCATCCCAGGCCAAGTGCGCTTCGCAACAGTAACTGTGGTGCCCACAGCTAACGCAGTCTGTTCATCTACTTTTGACTCGGCATCTTTTGATTCGCTTGAGACGCCCATTATGATATCCGATGAAAGAAATTTTTGCTTTTCCTTGCGCGTTTTCCGGAATTCAACAAGATATGCCGGTACACGTTCACGTCTCGGCATCACAAGCAGATCTCGGACTTGTTCATATTCCGGATGAGAACAGCTCAAACGCACACCCGACATGTCTTCCACCTTTTCCTGAAGCTGCGAGAATGTGCGCTTATTAATTTTCCGGGCAAAAAATGCTGAATCGAGCGACTTCCAGAAGAGGTTCATCGCCAGCTTCCCATCCGATCGAAGAAAACCCCACGGCCAGTCGATACCTAGAGAGACAACTCCGACATCACCTCCACGGGCGTTTGGATTGGACTGGGTAGCACGCTCATGACTATCCGGCGACACAAGTCCGGGCGTTGAGGCTACTGCCGATGAGTATGGAAGTGCGGTCTGCTTCTTTGCAGAGAGCGGTGTGCCAGCTACCTCCACAGCGTTAGACTGAGCTGAGGTTTTAATGTCAGCTAAAACAGCCCGAGACGATACTGAAAACACCTTACTTTTTCGCCTAGTCCGAAACCAACAACGAGCGGGTAGCAAGAGCGACGGCACCACGTTCTGCTGGAAGCTCTTGGTATCCGTGTTTCGTAACACCTGGTCATTGATTGCAAATATCTCGTCGCCATTCTGAATTACGCCACGGTCGATGGCCTCCAAGATTGCGTGGTTGGAGGTATTTCGGGCGAGGAGAAAAATTCCTGAGCCCTTATTTGGAGATGCAACCCCGACGCCAAAAGGGCGACTGGTAATCAAAACCATCACGTATTCAAAATCTTGCTCACTGGTATCACTCGGCTTGTATGCTGAAGGATAAAATGCGGGGGCGAAAACACTGGACTGGAGTATGACCCGACTTGTGGAAACGTTATCCTTGCGCTGAACTACTGACATCCCTTGCTGCGAAGCTGGAACAGGGGTAGGAGCAGGAGCAGGAGCAGGAGCAGGAGCAGGAGCAGGAGCAGGAGCAGGAGCAGGAGCAGGAGCAGGAGCAGGAGCAGGAGCAGGAGCAGGAGCAGGAGCAGGAGCAGGAGCAGGAGCAGGAGCAGGAGCAGGAGCAGGAGCAGGAGCAGGAGCAGGAGCAGGAGCAGGAGCAGGAGCAGGAGCAGGAGCAGGAGCAGGAGCAGGAGCAGGAGCAGGAGCAGGAGCAGGAGCAGGAGCAGGAGCAGGAGCAGGAGCAGGAGCAGGAGCAGGAGCAGGAGCAGGAGCAGGAGCAGGAGCAGGAGCAGGAGCAGGAGCAGGAGCAGGAGCAGGAGCAGGAGCAGGAGCAGGAGCAGGAGCAGGAGCAGGAGCAGGAGCAGGAGCAGGAGCAGGAGCAGGAGCAGGAGCAGGAGCAGGAGCAGGAGCAGGAGCAGGAGCAGGAGCAGGAGCAGGAGCAGGAGCAGGAGCAGGAGCAGGAGCAGGAGCAGGAGCAGGAGCAGGAGCAGGAGCAGGAGCAGGAGCAGGAGCAGGAGGAACGGGATTAGATGAAACTGAGGCTGCAGGGACAGGGGCTGTTTTTCCTGGTGTAAACTTCGCCGGGGTGTCCTCTGCTGACAGAAATGAAAGCTTGATTTGACGACTTCGCTTCGACTTCTTCCCGTTTTTCCTCAGCGGTGGCCCCCCGAGCAGCCGAGGTGGTGACATTTTAGTTGGGCTCGGTTGAGTCTTTGGTTTGATTTTCTCATCCAAATTACGATCGTCATCGGAAAGCGAGTCGTGGCTACCTTCATTGTCACTGTCGCTGTCCAACTCATTGTCGTCTTCGTTGACACCGTCGCTTTCACTTTCATCTTCGTCAGACCAGGAGCTTTTGCGTGTCCTTGTAGCTTTCGGTTTGTCTACCTTTGATACACTGTTCGTAGCATCAGGGACTGTAATTTCATCCTCTCCATCCATTTTTAGAAATTTAGCTTGATGTTTAAGGCACCCGCTGCCAAATTGACGCTGTCATGAAAACGTCATAACATATTAGAACTGATGCGCAGTATTTGTATAAAACCAGTGCGTGCGTACCCGATCTTCCATGTACCGAAGTTTGATTCCATTCCGGAGCGCACATAGTGCATGGTATGCCACTACGCACTTCCCCACCGCACACTGCGCGCACGCCCCTTTCTCACTGCAAACCACCAGATCAAATCCGTTAATATCCCTTCTGCACATGACAAAAATCACGGCTACGCACTTAGATTTCTTGCAGAAACAGCATCGCAGTCGTCTCCTCGGCTTCAACTTGTCCACTCCACATACAACCTGCAAATCATCCAGCGGGCCCTGAAATCTGGACGCGTGTTTGTCCTGCACGTAGAGCTCGGGCAAGAACATGGAGCAGGCCACATGCACCCACCCTCCATCAATCGTAGGCGTCATGGCTCCGGCCTTGGTGCAGCACGCCTCGCACTCCAACTCGTGCGTCGGGATCAGATTCTTCTCAATGTCCTGTGCGTCCTGGTACTGTCTACACGGGTGGCAGTACCAGTCGCCCTCGGGCACCGCCGCCAGTCGGTAGCACGTCTGGTGCACCGCCACGCCGCAGACTTCGCAGATGACGATCGGGTCGTTCTCGAGCGAGTCGGGCGCGCAGCACACTCCACACAGTACCTCCTCTTCCTCCCTCCTCTTAGTGATAGCAGAGTTCTTGCTAGTAATAATAACAGCAGGAGACTTGAGTGGCGTCGAGCTGGCGGCAGTTCTGGGGGAGGACCAACGCTCTGCAGTCACCTGGTCGTCGTCCGTGAGCAGACCGTCGTCTTCCTCGTCCTCGTCGTCGTGCTCGCCGCCGGGCGCCTCGTCGCCGCT
>JAIKVD010000973.1:0-13566 GCA_024679075.1 Phytophthora uliginosa | reverse complement strand
ACTCAACCGCCTGGAGGCGTTCCAAAGCCTCCAAGCGATCCCAGGGGTCAGGCTGACCATACCCGTGGCGGCTTCCCGCCGCCTCCGCCCCCACTGCGAGATGCACGGGGGGAAACTCGTTGGATTGTCCAGCGAATTGTTGATCATCAGATCACCCAAGGTCCGGTTCATTTTCGTATTCGTTGGAGAGGATTCTCTCCGAATCACGATACGTGGGAGCCGCGGAACGTCCTGATGGAAGGCGTTACGTTCCGGGGAATGGTGACGGAGTACGAAACCCGCCACCTCCGCCGAAGGGCGTAAAACTTGAGCGAGAGCTGTAGTCGCCTACAGCACTCGGACGTGTGTTGCAGTTGCCTACGCCGCTCGGTTGAGTGTTGCGGGTGACCGCAACACTCGAAGACAGCTGCGCAATAAAGTTTGCACGCAGAGTCTTAAGCTCCTCGGGCACACGATCACCCGTGTACCCGTAAACATCTCGCTCGGACAGGCGCACTGCCCCAGGACGGCAGTGCTCGCAGGCAGTACCAGACGGCACCGCGCAGGGAATTCCAACCCCAACTGCACCCCGGTGCAGCCGCTCAAGCTTGAACCGCTTCGAGAACTTCTCGAAGCGTTCCCGCGCCAGGCGGATTCGCTCGCGATAGCCGGCGGGGTTGTTGTTGAAGTTGTCAACAAAAGCGCCCCAGCTTTGACAAAGTGCCTGCCATTCGGGCACTTTGCTTTTACGGGAAGTCTTCTTATTCCCGTACCACCGGAGCTCGTGAAAGAGTCCGATGTAGTAATCGCGTCTTTGATCCGTGACCGGATCAAAGTCGATCTCCTTCGCGACATCGTCATCAGTGATGCCGCTGCAAGAGTACAACGCGTACCGACTCGGTGGCGACGTAGCACCGAATCGGGTTTGGATCTCGCTCGGAGACGGCATCCAAGGGTCGCGCACCGGCTTAGTGCGCGACGCCACATCATCAGACGGAGTGGAGTCGTCTCCACCCCGCGGAGTAGACAGCGCTCCAGCATCAGCGAGCGGTCTCTCGCTGTCGCTGCGCGAGCGCTTCGAACTCGAAGTATCCGAGTTGTCCTCGCGAGGACGACGAGATCCCACGCTAGATTCCTTGCGTTTTGAAGGCTTCCTTGTCTCCCTCAGCTTCTCCCTCCTCGACATCGCTATCATAGTCGAGAGGAAAATCGTCCCCATCGTAGGCATGAACGCCCGAGGCGTTTATGATGGCGGTGACCTTCCCAGAGTCATCGCGAAGTGGTTGGGCATCCTTCCACTTCTCCTTCCACTCCGCAAGAGACATCATTCTCTTAGGCGGACTTGTAGTCGTCACCGTTGAAGTGACGACAGTTGTTGAAGCCGTAGAGGCCAAAGTAGTAGCAGTCGTCGCTGTGGAAGCGACGACAGCGTTCGCGCTTCAGATGCAGCCGGCGCGTCGGTCGTAGGCGTCGTTGGCGTGCTCATTTCGAAATGAGCACGAGTTCTCTCCGAAGTAATTCTTGGATTGATGTGTCGAGACCGGCACATCAAGTCCTAACGGGGGGATGGTGTAGCGGGGCTACACATTCGGTTCACCTCCTACCTTAGTGCAACATGCACTAATGGCTACATTCATCTAGACCACATCACAGTGTGGTCATCATTCATATTAGGAAGCGATACTATTGGTAGAAAGCAGCATCTTTCCACCAATAAGAGTCATGCATTAGGCCAGAGATTCTGCCAACGAATGGTTGGCAGAACCTCTCTTTATAGATATCAGTTTTAGGAGGAAACCACAGTTAACACATTCAATTCAGTTCTCAATTTTACAGCAAGCTACTAATTAGTACCTTTATTTAGGTTTAACTATACTTGTGGGCACAAGTATACTTAACTTAAGATAAATACTCCTACGCTTTCTCGCACACGTGTAAGCTAAAGTATTGGGCTTAAGTAAGCCCATTACAAAGCAGCGGGTGAATGTAGCCAAACACGAGCTACTATCATTGGGACCTACATCGACAGCGGATCCCCAATCATTCCAGGAGTTCGAAGAAGAACTTGGCGTACGAGAAGTCGCAACCCCGAAAACAGGAAACTGTATGGCCATGGCAGTAGCTCAAGCTTACGCTGACGCAGCCTTAGAGGGTCCTGATGGGCCCATCACGCAGCCGACAGCGCGTCTCAAGCGCGGAGTGAAATACGCGGGGCTTCTCCATTTGGAAGACCAACTCGCCCATGACCTTCGTCAAAACGCCCTAGCACATGTGCGCCGGAGCTGGAAAGGCATGACCAGACGGGAATCTCTTAACCATTCCTAGAGGACTACGCTAATAGCGCATCGGGCCGGGACGATCTAGTGAGCGACGATACATGGGGAAGTAGTGATCTCATGGGAATGGCGGCCAATTTCGTGAATCAAGACATATACGTCATTGGCCGGGGAGAGTGGAGCACGGATACTTGGGAATGCCGACGCTATAGACCAGCAACTATCACTCACGCAGGGCGAGTGATAGAAACAGCAACAGAGCACCCCATCTCAATTAGGGAGTGCATGGACGAAATCCGAGTGTCAAAAATCGAAAACAGCCCGAAGCTTCCCATGATCGTAAGATACTGGGGGAGGCATTACTCTGCATTCGTGCATCGAGGCATTACGCGGGCCCCCGGACCTGGCAGCTGAAGCAGAGGAGAAGGCAGCGGAGCCCAAGGACGATAACCAGAAGGAAAATGAGGAGGAAAAGGGATGGGATAACTTGGACGCCGAATCCACGCCGTCACCGCCAGCAGAGGAAGACGATGAGTCGATGAACGGGGACTCACAAGAGCCGTGGGACCCAGAGACATGGAATGGAGATGTGGTTGATCTCCAGGAACGCTTTGAGGGTTTCACGATGCATCACGAACTCAAACTAGAGATTCAATTGAACCTCCAAACTCTGATCCAACAAGAAAGGCTGAACTGCTCACGTTCCTGGTCAACTCCGTCTCCACGCTATCGCTAAACGACCAAAAGGAACTCTTGGACGAGGTCAAAACCGGAGGAGATGAAGCCGCAGCCGTCTGCAGTAAAAGCATCACATTCCAGCTATTGTTCTGAAACAACGGCAACAACAGCTACGCGAGAACGGGGTGGACGAAAGGAAACGGGATCAAATCGACACCGAAACTGACACCAATACGGAGGAAATGCAGTCGACCGGAGACGAAAGCTACAGACCATCAGACAGCTCCACGGACCTCATGACCTATGAGATGCAAACGACCCCACCTCGAACCCGGACGAAAACAACTGCAGCTCGGAAAAGGGCGCATGTGCCGACACATGACGAGCGAGAGGTGTCGGGAACCAAGGTTCGAGTGCAGCTATCCTGAAAAAAGGAAAAAGTGACGGAATCACCAAGCAACTCACGTTTGCGGACGAGGAGGAACGTATAGACAGAGATGACTGGTCTTCCGCGTGGGATGAACAGGGCAGGCTATGGCCACAAGAAGCGACGGCAGCTTTTCCAACGGCGGGCAGTAGCACCGCGATTTGGTCAAGAGTAGCCAGTATTGGAACGAGTCTGCAACGGTATAATGAACGGGGAAGAAATGTCACCATCGTTCCTAGAAGCGTTGATCATCGCCCTCCGGAAGAAAGGAGATTCGGCGGACGCCATGGACTACAGGCCAATCTCTTTGCTGCAAACCAGCTACAAGATTTTCGCGAAGGTGCTCGCGACGCGACTCCAGGTCATTCTCCCACGATTAATCGGCCATTCGCAACAGGGGTCCGTGCGTGACCGACAAATGCAGAAAACAGTAATGATGATGCTCGCGCAACTCCTAACGGCGGAAGACGAGAAGGATGTCGACGCGGATAACAGCCGCATCATACTGCTGTTGGACTTCAAAAAAGCATACGATACTGTGGACCGAGAGTTTATATATGAGACACTGAGGGCCTTTGGTTTCAACGAGGCATTTATTGATCTCATGCGACTGGCACGTCAGCCAGTTTTCTGGTGAATGGAGAGCAGTCAAAGGCACGAGCTGTGGAATCCGGTATACGACAGGGGGCCCTCTAGCACCTCTTCTATTTTTACTGGCAGCGGAGATACTCGGGTTGGCGATTCAACAAGACCCGGACCCCAGGCATATCTTCTCAGCCTTTGTCGACGACTCAACGGTGTTCTTGGAGAGAGCCAACCAGCTCAAACGAACGATGGAACTGATACGGCGCTTTGGTGCGCTCTCTGGGCTGCATGTTCAACCCACCAAAAGCCAGATAATCTTCCTTAATACTTCCATCCAGCTCCGAGAATATGGTGGAATTGCGGTGCTGCAGCCTTCAGATACGGTGCGGTACCTGGGATATGAAGTCGGCACTAGCAAACAAGAATTGGGTGGCACGCATTCGCAAGATTCAGCGTAGACTAGCAAGAGCAACGCGGGTCGCCACTAGTGTGGAAAACCGAGTGATGATTCTGAACGCCATCGTGCTACCGTCTATTCTGTTTACAGCAGCGGTTTTTGAGATGCCGACATGGGCCGAAAAGGAAATACGCAATATCATGAAGCAATTCCTGTGGAAACATGCCACGGGCACGGAGGCGAGCCGGAATAAGGTGAATCCAGGTGTACTCGTCACTACTAAAAAAGCGGGTGCAGTTGGATTAGCGTCTTTTACGGTAGCCATCAAAAACAATACATCAAGCATGTAATTCAATGGCTACTTCAACGGCAAGATGCGTACTTCGCGGCGTGGCGGGCTTGGGCATACCGGGGGGTGTCACCAGATATCGCGAGGTATCCGACACCACGGCAAAAGCCAAAACAAAACCCACCAAGAGCGCAGCAAACTCCGGGGAGTCGGCTCTCCCATACTATGGGTGAGTGGCTAGCGCCCACAACGGAGCAGCGACGCCAACAAGAGGACCACGTTTGGCGTCATTATGATCGATTACTCTCGCAAGCTAGCAGCTGGTGGGAAGGCGAGGAGTGGGTCCTCACCTATTATGAACCATTTCCCCAACGCACAGCTGATGAGGAAAACTGGCCAGTGGAACTGCGCAATTTTTGGGCCACCTTTCATTGGAGCAGCAACCCCTGGATACGCGATATTAACGGTGTCATGTTGACAGCAGCGAAATATGACCGACTCGAGGATTGCGTAATACCAGATTTACACATCCAAAGGACCGGACCAGCAGAATTTGTCATGCGACCGCAGGGAGAGATGACGGACATCAAACGTCACGGACCGGCCAAAATGCGGCGGTGGGCCACAGCACTATTGTTGGCTTCGCCACAGATCGAGATCGGAGGCGAACTATCATCCGAACCGATCGTAACACTTCGGCAAACCCACCCTTCGCTGGCGGAGTATCGATGGAAGCAACATGCGGAAGGAATACTAGTCGGTCTAAGTTGAGCACCACAATCAAGGCGGGTGTACGCCGAGCAGGCAGCAGACGGAATCACCTGGAGAACCGTACCGGACGATCAGGAGTGTCAAGGTGCAACCACGATTCTCAGCACAGCTATGCAACACGACCATCAATCAAGAGAGCTGGTGTTCATAGCGAACCCACAACTCCACGGGATCCCATGGAATGTGGCACCAACGTCCACAACAGGCACATCATGAACGCGCTAAAACGACAGCCCTTCCAAGCAGCGAAACGCGAGCTCAGCAAATGCCTCCAGCAAGGTATCAGCCAACTCGAAACACGAGCTTCCACGAGCAATTGGCAAAGGGGGGCCTTAAACCAGACCCCGAAGCAAGTATGGAGCCACGGGAATGGGCTGACATCGTATCAAGTTTGGACGGGGTACAGAGTAGCTACCCACCAGCTCAACCTGCACTATAAGGACAGGCCTCCGGAAAGAAGCTATCCAAAACTCGCTCAGTGCATGGAAATCAAGGAAACCCACTCTCACATATTCTCGGAATGTCCCTGTGCAGTCGCGTGCTGGCAAAAGCTCATTCAGCACTGGGAGGGCGAAACCATAACGCCAGCGAGTTCAAGGCTTATTGCGCCAACCGTCAACCGCCTCCGCTCAGCCAAAATCGGAAACAGGACTTCATTGCGAATTACCAGGATGATGCGGATATTTTTGAAGCCGAATGGAAGAGAATATGGCGCATACTCAGCACAGTATGTCAAACGGAACTTTGAATGCGAAGGAATGACGCCGTCTATAGAGAGGCCGAAACAACTATGGCCGTGTTCGCGATGGCCTTCATCTAGCCAGAGTGGGTTTTCCCGGGGACCGGAAATTTTCTTCGTCATTCCAGCTGGAAAATAAAAATGATTTTTTTACGATCTGTGTTCGTGATACGGCAACCCAAGAATGACGTTCTAGGTCTCTCTATCTTTCACCTCCGAATATTGATGACTATGGACGATTTATTCCTGCTGCTAATCGTCGCCGTGTGCGTACCCCACCTGTACGCTCGTCGGCCCTCGCGCAAGACGCAACACGAGCAGGCTGTGCGACTACTCGGATTGACAACTGCTGGCGGAGAGAGGTTCTTCGAGGCGATACACGGATCGGAAAATAGGCGCTTGTTTCGTATCATTTTCGGATGGATTCTGGTGCCTTTGACGAGTTGTACACACGTTGCCGACCATTTATTCGACATTCTGTTCGAGATCAGCGTGGGGTGCTCGCTGTAGCCCTTCACTGGATAGGCAATGCAGCCACCTGCCGGTCTCAAGAAGTACTTTTCGATCTCTCCTATTCGACAGTGCACAAGTACCGCACGCGAGGGGTAAGAGCAATCGTTCAGGCTCTCGGTGATGCCGTGGATATTCCCACGAGTGTGCCGGTAGAATTCATTGCGGGGCATCCATACTACGACCAGGCTCTCGGTGCAATCGATGGCACGCATTTTCGGATTGAAGTGGCGCGCGAGGACACTATCCGCGTTCGCAACCACATGGGCTTCATCACTACCAATGTCTTGATATTTTGTAATTGGCACATGAAGGTGCGATTTGCCTATGCGGGTGGAGAGGGGAGCGCACATGACGCTACTGTTCTTCGATGGCGCAGATTGTTGGAGCGTATTCCTGAGGGTTTCTATGTCTTGGGAGATGCTGGCTACGGGCTTAGTGACAAAGTCCTCACTCCCTACCGCGGCGTGAAGTATCCCTTAAAGGAATGGACTGATAGAGCTTCAGGTCGCCCTCAAAACGCAAAAGAACTATTCAATCATCGTCATGCAAAGGCACGCAATGTTGTGGAGTGCGTAATCGGGATCCTGAAGCGCCGATTCAAAGTGCTTCGCTCGTGTATGGACTTCGAGATCCTGATGATCAAAACGGTGATATTTGCGTGTACTCCCTCGCTGCCGCCGGTCCAATACTCCAGTACGACATTTTTGCTGCCCTGGGGTCGTTTTGTAGACCCCACAGTCTTCTCCACTTCAGTTCTAATTCCTCAGCCTCTTGGAGACTGTGTAAATGTGTCTCCTGCACGCACCAGGCGTCTGGACGGTTTCGCAGCGGTGTTCGGCGCCATGCCGATAACCATTGTTGCCTCGTGTCCTTTTTGAAACCCCTCACGTTATGCGTTATGAATCGCTTGTCCGCCGTGGTCGGTGTCTTTCTTTTTGGACGGACGTCGCGCTCATAATACGCGTTCTGCATTTGTTTTAAACGCCCGTAGGCGTCAGCGGTCGCAAGTGGGGCAGTTCTCAAATGCGTCGCTAATGGCAGCTGGATGATGCCTTTAGTACTCGGAGGGATGATTCACCGCTGGCGCATGTTCAAATGCTGTGGCGAAGAATCTCTCAACGGCGTTCCAGTCAGCCTGATTCTCGGGCCCATAATAGGCGTCTCGGTATCTGGCGTTGGCACGTAACATCTTCAGATGAGCGCGAAGTCGTGTGGGGGATCCATTTTAGACTGTCTCCACCCGTGAGCTCGTGAATCTCACGGTCAAATAAGCACGCACAAATGATGTGTTGGCTGAGTTTGACGCGGCGCTTGGGGGTCACACAACTTTAGCAATTCGTCTCCCGCGTACTTCTGCTCCCTCATTTGTTTCCAATCGTCGGTATTGTCAATAAGTGGCGCTAGTCGCGATTGCTTGCCTCCATGCCTCGTGAGTTTGATCCATTTATCGAGCCAGTCTCTGGTCTGTTGCTGTTTGGCTCGGCTGCGGTAAGCCATGAGACCTGTCTCGAGACATTCCTTCCGCCAGAGTGTCGTCCATTGGACTAGCACTTTATCATCCAGTTGACGAAGGACCTCCCCCGGGAAAGCGAACCGACTTACGATTAAGAGCAACTTTCCTGGTTCCATGTACGCTGGCCCCCAGTATCGGGGACCATTCAGTCGCAAATTTGTCAGCTGTGTTCATGTGTCGAACAAATGCTGGCCCGTGAATCTCGTCAATTTTTGTCACTGCTTGATCTCTTTCCCAGTCAGCCACTCGCCGGAAGTCCCACCGTAACCGCTCCATTGAACTCTGCATGAGTTGGCCGACGTGCACCAGGTGTTCCTCGCGTGGGTCCTCTAGGTTAGCTTGCATCAGTTGGGTCCGGGTGAAGGTGTGAGCCCTTTTTCGGTTTTTGATCCATTGAGCAAGCCGGACTCTGCGCTGGTCTTCCTTCTGCTTAATTTTCCTGATACTTTTGACGCATTCATCTACATCCACGTTCCACGATGTGGTGGACGACGATTGCCCAATCCCCCTGTTCGTCATCTCGGTAAGCAGTTCGTCAAGGACGTTGTCTTGTTGTCCCGTTCTAATGGGATAGTTGACTATTTTGACCTGTACCGGGCGCTCGGTAATGCGTTGGGTTAGCTAATGTAGCCCGACCATTTGGTGGTCGGATGCCACGACCGGGAGATCCGATGAAACCCACTGTACTTGGTCCGTCCATTCCGTTGGCACATAAAAGCGGTCAATCCTGCTTGCCGACTCGCCGGCCCAATACGTGTAAAAGTCGGTAGGTAATGGTTCGCTGTCCTCTTCTGCATGGTCCATTAGCGTCTGCGCGTCCGTGAGCTCATTGTAGGTAATGAGGGCCTCCAGGGCTGCGCTGACTCGAACCTTGAGCCCCAAGTCTGTTCAGATGTGGGCTCTGCACACTGTTGAAGTTTCCGAGAGGAGAAACGCTCCTCTCGGAAACTCCCATGTCATCAGCTGCTGAAAAAATTCTTCCCGTTGTCAATAGTGGTTGGGGGCGTAAATGTTGACGAGCACTATGTCCTCCATGCGAACTCCGATTATCCGTCACGTCCAGTGCTCTTCATGCCAGGAAGTGGTTAGCGCCGCCGTTTTCGGCGTAAGCAGGATGGCTAATTGCAACCCACAACTTTATTCGCGACTATGATGCTGGTGATCTTGGGGAGGATTTTGCTCGCACCCGACGTGAGGCTTGCCGAGATGAAGCACTTGGACATCGCAACCGCCTTCTCCCTCGCCTGGAAACTGGAACTACATTGGCCCTGCAAGGAGTATAAGCGTTAGTGGTAAGAGATCTAGTGTTGGTTAAGTCTGGATAATACATGGTCCAGACCAGAGAGTGGGACAAAAGTACCACGGGTACCCAGTCAGTCATGGCCGCGTGTGAAGATGCGACCCCGACCTGTTGGACGATTACGCGTCCCGAAGTTGAAGCTAGGACGCCTTACCATACAAAGATCAAGATAAAACAAGAATGTGTGTCGAAGATCGACGCCAAGACGCAAAAGACCTCTAGCAGAGAGATCTTCTAGCCAAGATAAAAGAGAGAGAGAGAGAGAGAGAGATACCAAGATAACCTAATACAGAATCCGTTTTGCCTCAAGACCCACAAGTGCAGCGCATTTCGTGCACGGGAACGAGGCGAATATCGCCTGGGACCAGAAGACCTGCTTGGAGCAGCCTGCCGGACGAGGAGCAATCCGCCGGAGGACCGAGACGTCCGAAAGTCGACATCCAGACACACCGACCGTGCGAAGGGGACGTGTATGGATTCTCACCCCCACAAAAAGGTCAAGTTCACAGTTAGGCGGGGACTCGGGCTCGTACACCGGGAGTGAACCGTACTATTCCATATATTAGTTGGTAAGCACACTCTTTCGCAGAGGAGCTTCTCCATTCCATATTAACTGCAGTCTGGGAAGTTTTTAGTGATCGGCCCCTGGAATTATTGATAGATTACTGTGTGGTAGGACTGTATATTGGTCTGAATAGTTTTCCTCCATCCGGAGGTGGTGCGTGAGTCAAAAGGAAAAGGGGACGTTTGGAGGTTGACCAGTACCTCCAAACGGCGAACCCAGTTGTACTGGAGTGTTGACCCACCGTCTGAGGGTCCAAAAGAATAAGTGACGGATAGTTGTGTGTATTGTATTCTGTATTTCGAGATTGGTTATCTTAACTCTGGGAGAGGATCTGGTTAGTAGGTCACTGCTTCTCACTAACTGTACGAGCGGCGTTCGGAGGTATTCGTCTGCGCTCAGTACTCTTATATTTTCTATATCTGTATTAACAACTGACTAGGTGGAATCCGGTCCGCCGAAGACAAACGGCCCGAGAAGGGGATTACGCAAGGTACACACGCCACTCCGAACGAGGTATCTCGTTTGGAGGTACCCGCCCGTTCTCCGTCCGAAAGTCCTACTTTCGGAAGGGGGACGGGTCCCTAAAGGGTAGCGCGAGCACTACACACCTGGGCGGCAAAAAGTTGTCACCGACTTCGCCACACAATGCCTCGCCGGGTAAGAATCAAGTTTTTGAAGTTGAAAAGATTTTGAACCATAAAAAGCTGCAATCTGGTAAGTACAAGTATGTGATCAAATAGGTTGGGTATGAAGAACCAACATGGGAACTCCAAGATAATCTACGATTAGTGAATAAGGCGAAGCGGTCTGCTCTTGAAAGCGAGTACTGGAAGAAGAAAAAATGAACCACAATTAGCTTGTAAATAATTTAAGTGGAGAAATCCTCCGTAAGCTTTGGCTCATATATTAGTTTTACTATTTTTCTGTATAATTTGACAAAAATATATCGAGTCATACATAGACACCCAATAATGTGCCCAAGTTGCGTAGAGAAGGAACGCGAGCTTGTAAAGCTTCGACGTAAGCTGTGGATTATCCAAGAAGTAAGTCGAATTAAGAATGCATTAATGAATCTTGATGTATGTCATTCCTATCTGCCTTTCCGCCATGAGTCAAATATGCCGAGCTACTGGTAGAGAATTTATGACTCATTTTTTTATGGCTCCCCACATATAGGATCAATATGTTTCCAAGTTTCACATCACTCGCTCAGAGAGAGCAAAACCGACAGGAGCTGCTCGAACGAGCGGAGCGTCGAGTCAGGCAAGCGAGAGCTAAGCGACTGATGTACGAAGGCACATCATGGGCTACTGATGTAAGTAAATCAATATCTACATTCAGCTCTAAAACATCCACATCAGCTCAGACAGACTCGTCTGAGCCCTTAAAAAACTCTGATTGATGAAAACTCTCGAAAAAACCCTGAGTTATCAACTGATCCACTTGACGTAAATGTTAGACCTGTGATGGTTGATGCTGAAACTACTGCTAAGCCAGTCATGGCTGATGCTGAAGTCTATGTCAAGCCGCAAACGGCGAACGCAGAAGCGACTGCTAAGCCGCACACTACTGATGTCGGAGTTGAGACGGTGCAAGGTACCGAGGCAATTCGAGATAGTGAAGAGCAGGTTGCGTCGAGGGAATGGATTATAGCATTCTTCAAAGCTAATCCAAACTGGGCTTCAATTGGAATTCACCCAGTAAAAAGAAACGGTAGAGACGATGTAAAACGAGTTATTAGGGAAAAAAGATATCTACGCTCTGTAAAAACCGGCCTAAAATACAAAAAATACGACGCGTTCGATTGGGTCGCCACTGAAGCTAAAATCCGTGGTATCCTATATGATGGTGAGAGCAATTCGATCGATGAAAATGGCGCCATGCACAATGAAGATAAACCACCACGATCAGATAGAAAGAGAAGAGGAGAAGATGACCTTGAAGACCATGGCGCTCCTTTTAAAGATCCAAGGCTAGATTTAAGGTACTTTAACAAATCTACTTCTACAAAGCTGGATGATGATGAAGCTAAGTACAAGCTGACATGGTTTATTATTCAGAATAAGGATTCGCTAGAGGGTAATAATCTTGAAAAGCGTATCAATCCTGTCCTCAAGGATAAGACAATTTATAAGGAAGGATACCTGTGGCTTGATGTTAATTTTAGAATTTACCTATTTGGAATGATACAAACAAGCATCATCCCTCTGTACAAGGAGACGTTGATTGGATTGCTACGCTTGAACGGTTCTTGTCAATGGCCCAGGATAAGGGACGTAAATAAGTCTCAAATACTGAGTTGGACAAATCTAAAATTTCCAAGACTTATGAACCAGCTGATGCCAGCATTGACGACCTTCCCGGAATCAAAACCGGAAAAGATGAAGATATGGATACAACGCTTTCTAATCCTGATCTTGACGCCAAAACAATCCTTACGGAGTATTATCTAAAGGTTGCTGATAAAAGTATTGAACTTCCTACGAGACTGATTCCGATTGTTAATTCAAAAAAAGGACCCAAACCTCATGCATCGTATTATTTTGGTGTGCCAACACGTGCGAAGCTGTTAAATATTCTAACCAAAGATCATAAGCGGGTTAAGGGGGACGCAATGTCATTTTTAATGGAAAAAAATCAGATGAATGGACACATTCCAATCGCTACTAACTGAGCTCGAAGATTATGGTGAATATGTCGATGAAACAGAAGATAGTAATTTGGAGAAAATCCTCGATGAGAATCTATTATTGCTTCGAGAAGCCATCTATAGCAACGTGTCAGATGTCATAACTCCGTTAGGCTACGATGGCTATGCTGATGAGCAGCTCCAAAAGCTCCATGATGAAGCTGAAGAAGCTTTTGAAGCATATGGAAAAACGTGTAGTCAGTATGAAAAGAATCTTAGAGACAGAATGAAGTCAAACTCAGAAGTCGATAAAGATGCAGTCAGAGCATCAAGAGCAGCAATGAAAGCTACCAAGGCAGCGTACGCTGTTAAGTTTCGAGATTACAACAACATGCTTCGAGAAAGAGGTGAAGCAGCCCAAATGGCTGAAGATGATTCTCCAATAGTAGATTCATTACAAGCTAAAGTAGATCGAGGTAGAGGGGTTAAGTCTCGACTAAAAGGACGCGGTCTCAAAGGCGCTGGAGTCGCTCCACTAGATGGGGTTGTACGCCGTGGTCGGACGTACCTACAATCTCAATGAGATTCAGGGCTTAGCAACTCCGAGTGCATACGTCTATAAGCAACTCGGGAGCAAATACATTCGTTTGCCAGATCTTGATGCTAAAACCCTCGTTATTGTACAGCCTAATCGGCGCAAATGCGGGCCTAAATGTCAGATCAGTGATAGTCTCCAGGCCATGATCAAAACCCTCGTTTATAAGCAGCACATCGACCAAGCTTCGTATGATAAACTAACGATTGACGCCAAAAGCTGTTCAAAGAGATCCTTGCGATCACTCACCTCCAGTACAATTTCCACGACAAGCTTGAAGACCCACTGGAGACCCTTCGAGCTGAGTTTG
>JAIKVD010000972.1:0-13570 GCA_024679075.1 Phytophthora uliginosa | reverse complement strand
CGTGCGACGAGGCCCACGAGAACGTGCAGTTCGTGGAGCCCCCCGCCGACGCCAAGGTAGGCGAGCGCGTGACGGTCACGTCGGAGAGCGGCGAACCGCTGTCGGCGGCGCAGATCAAGAAGCAGAAGGTGCTAGAGAAGGTCTCGCCGGATTTCCTCACCGACGACAAGTGCGTGGCGACGTACAAGGGCGAGCCGATCATGACGTCCGCCGGCCCGTGTACCGCCAAGTCACTGGTGAAGGCGTTTATTAGCTAGACGAGCTGCTGCTTCGGATCGGCCCCGCGGCGAGCGAGCGAGCGAGAGCAGGCCGTGGGCCCGTCGATGATATCGTAGAAAATGACAGTGCTAAATCGTGTGATTGACCTTGCTTGCGTGTTCCCCGATTGTATCCATCTGCCACGTCGTACGGTTCTTCGAACAGAGGATTCGCTGAACTTTGTCATTTTTCATTTTGGCTTTCTCTGAAATTTAACGGATTTTACCGAATAGTACCCGGTCTTGTATTCCCCATAAGCCCATATATCTTGATCACTTTTGCAGAGGGGACTTATAATCAGGTAAGGACTTTTATTTTATATGTTAAGCATATCGAGACTGAGGATCTCAACATCAAAAAATATTCTACGCTTCAAGGAAAAATATGCACTTATCTAGAAAATTGTATCGCTACGCTCGACTCAACTTTCCCACTACCCACCTCCGGCGATCAATTCCCCCGTCCCATTCTCCTTCTTCGGACAGCGCAGTTCGATGTATCCCAGGAGGAGGTCCTGCAATTCCCAAGCATTGGTTTTCTTCCTACCCCAGAGACTTTCATCTGCGTTGGACTCGCCACCCATATATCATCTCGTTGTCGCCACCCGCGACGAGCTAGAGCGGGGTCGAAATTCCAGCCGAGAGCACGGAAGTGCGGAGTGGCACGAGATGCGACTCCGATAGCCCCCCCCCCACGTGTTGATCTAGTCGACGACTTCTTTCTTCTTCCACATGCTGATCGAGCTTACGCTTAATTGCCATGACTGAGATAGAAAGCTTTGTTTTATCTAGGTTAATTAAACTGCTCTGCGATAAGAGGAAACGACGAAGCTATATGCCCCATTTTCTTTAAAACATTTAATAGTAGACCGGTCTTTTATTTCGTGCAGGTCTACTATTTATTGAAGCCAAAGATGAAAACCGATCGGGCTTCTAATACCTACCGGTCTTGTATTCGGTGAAATCCGTTATTTCAGATAGTCGGAGTCTCAGAGCTAACGAGTAATGCGAGTGGAGGTGCGATTTTGAGGAAACAAATACTCATGTGATCTTTTTGAAAGGGGAGATATTGTGCGTTCTACTCCAAATTTTATCAAAATAGTTTAAGTTTAATCTACCTTCATCAACGGGTAAAGAGAAAGGGGAAGAGAAGATGCTGGCAAACGAGAAATCGACAGCAGCGTCATCAACGATGGCGATTGGAAGAAAGCAAATGATTCACGTGAAAGATGTCGACAAGGCAAAAATAGCGCTGAATGCTATATGGAACGACCCACCCACCAACGCGCCATCAATCGATCAAGATGGTGATGTTTCTTGGGGACCTGTTGTCTTGTGTGAAGCCACCACGTGGAAGGATTTCAAGCGATGGCTCAATGTCAACGAAGGGCGAGTGAGACGGTGGGTTTTCGAGCCTCTCGCTGATGGTACGGGGCAAGGAAGAGTGGTCATCTACAGCATTTCGTCGTTCGTTCACGGTAAAACAGCAGGTGAAATCTCGAGATCCATCGTCGAGCAAATACTGACACACGGGAACAGCATTCCCCTTATTCGCACTGTGGAATGGGCAGCTAGTCCGACATGCTGGACGGGAGACCGTGGTCAAGAACCCGATTTTGGACTTACCCCTGTGGGTCTGACAGTTGGAGGAGCAGTGTTGGAGGCTGCAAATGGCTGTCCATTTCCCAACGTCATAGTCGAAGTTGCGTACAAGAACGACGACCTGGCCTCACTTCGTGCCAAGCTCGTGCGTTGGATGGCTCAAACTTCCGTCCAAGTAGCGATCGGAATCAAGATCTATGCTGGAGGTGCCACTCCATTGCGTCGAGTCGCTATCTTGCACCAACGTGGTCAACCCGTCCAAGAAGTGGAATTTGGATTTGATGGTCAACGCGCTCCTCCGCTAACGATTTCATTTCCAGTTGCATCTGTGTACGTTACAGTTGCTTTACCAGCGGCTTTGGCTGGTCTCAACAATCCCCAGATATCTATTGATTTGATTGCCTTGCGAACACTGATTGAGGCAAACATTCAACTAGATGTTGCCAGTAGAGCGGCTACCGCTCAGACTGCTGTTGCTGAGTAGGTATTTTTGTACTTCGAAGTAGTTTTCTAATGCATGATCACGCTTTTTGTTTTCGTCATTTATTCATGAAAGTCGGCTGAGTAGCGAGTCGCTAGACGTCGCTACTACTGTAGCGACATCAAGGATGTCCGGTTTTGTGAAACTAACGCGGGGGCGAGCGACACGATGATGACACATTCGTCCCTGGCGGTTCACTTTTCGATTCTGTAGGAAGCCGCCGCCAGGGTTGGTAATTCATGGGCGGCCAATGCGAAACCCGGAAATTCTATGAGGTAAACTAACGAACAGTTCTCTTGTTGCTGCCGATGTTCAATTCTTTCTGGAAGTGCCTTAAAAATTCACGCCACGTTTGCCTGAGCAGTGGATAGCTAATGTACTATACTCTACCTCTCTGACGTAACCTTACTATCTGTACCGATGACTACACCCTTGGCTGGCAGAGAGGTGATCGAGTTGACTTCTTGCTGGTTAGACAAGGCGTCGATCTTCGTCATATTTCACCTAATCGTATGAAGATCATGTACATCAGCGTAGCGAAACAAGCCCAACTCCCATCAAAATTTCGCGGGTTGGTGGAGTGGTGTCCCCACCAAGATTGAGTGACATGATGTGACATTGTTCACCACGTCAGCAATAGTCCATTCTCCAATTCTACTGTCAGCGCTCAAGTCGCCGATGGACTCCGTCGTCTTCCGCGCCCCTGTCTCCAGACACTCCTTTGGCCTCAACAATCGTTCGGCCTTTAATCCAGCGAGACCCGCTACGTGTAATTGACGCAGGTGACGAGTTCTACAACCACCACGCAGCACCGACACCAACCGGTTCCGTCTTCGTGGCGGGGCTTCCACGTCGCTATCCTCCTGAGAGATCGGATCCCCCCACCACAGCGAGAATTCCTCCACCCCGGATGCCTGCGCATGCTTTGCTGGCCGAGGGTATCCAGGTTGCGCTCCGCTATAGCAACAGTGTCAGCGACCGTGGCGACAATTTCGCCCCCGCTCATACGAGCACTTACAGCGACAGCCCTCGAGGCCAGAGCAACGCCGTTCGAGGTCGACGGAAAAGCGCTCGTCGTCGCGAGCAGTGCCGCATCAATCAAGCTCGCTACCGACTCCGACAGGACCGGAAGATTCAGCTTCTCAACGACACCGTCACTAAACTACGCGAAAAAGTCCCGCCGCTGGAGCTGCAGCGAGACCGCGTCTTGTTCGGCACGAAGCAGAGCGTCTTCAACGTGGTGGTCGAGTACTTCCACCTCTTTCGCCACGGGATTCGCTTGGGCAGCCACGTGCAAGACGCTCACGCGCAGCAACAGCAAGCGTTTCTGCGCTGCGTTATAGCGTCCGACGTTCGTCTAGGTGAGCGGCAAGGCTTGGACGTGCTCATCGAGCAGTGGCGTCGGTACTCGTCGTACTTCGAGGACCTGCACTTCCAGCTGGAGCACATGGACGAGAGAGTGAAGAATCTCGTCACCGTGTCGGCATCCATGACTGTGACCATCAGCGAGGCAACTCTGAAGCACGTTTTCCCCCATTTGGTGGACACCGAACTGGGCGAGACGCTGCTGGGGCGGCGTTTGGTGCTCCCGTGCTCGCTCTGTTTCGAGTGGGACGACGCTAGCAGTCAAGTTGTGCGTCTGGAGATGACGGTGGATTTCCTGACTCCGATGAACCGAGTGCTGAATTCGCTGAGCGATACGGCTTTCGTGCTCGGGCAGGCGCTCACCTCTCTTGACGGTTCTATTGGCAAGCTCGACACGTGGGAGTGATTCGGCCACAAGGTGTAGCAAAACAGTCTTGTAGTTTTCCTCGACGCATACAGATATTCAATACCGATATTCAATTCAACGACTGCAATACAGGGTGTGAACTGCGACCAGGCCCGGGACGAGGTGTGGCTTGAGACACTCACTCTCCATTCCTTCATGACAGCGCGTCGTAAACGATCGGCATCGAGCAGAGCCTCGAAAAGGAAGAAAAGGCAACACAGCAGTCGTTGAGTCGGCCAAACCGCCGGGAACGTCACCATGGAGCCCAAACGGTCGATTTCGACCAAGTACGCCTGGAAAATGAAGCCCTCGATTCACCTGCTTGAGATGCCGATGATGCCGACGCACCGCAGCTTTCTACCGCGATTTCCACGCGCAGACCAACTGGCTGAATGGGTGTTTAATGTGGCCAAACACTGCCCTGTGCGGTTGGATCTGAAATCGTGTGAGAGAAGCGAGGAAGTGCGTGACGCCTTACTCCAGAAATTCCACCGCTGGCCCGAGACGAAGATCGCGAGTGCAGCAGAGCGATTCAATACGCTGAGCCAGCAGGCGGAGCAGCGGTGCCAAGAACAAGTGCAGCTATATCTGCAGGAGCTCCGTGAGAAGTTGCTGGGCGGTACGAACGCGTTGTTTTGGCTCGACATACTGCAGCCCCTGAAACACACAGCACTCTTGCCCAGACACGAGATGCGAGAGGTGCTAGTGGCTTTGTTGGAGGAGATCCGGGCCATCGACGGCCTCTTCGAGCTGTTGATGAAGACGAATGAGCGTCTTTGGGCTGTTTTGACACTGCCGCTGCGACTTGAGCCGCTGTTTCAAGGTGTGCGTTCATTAGCCCTCCGTGGCCATGAAGTGTCGGCAATGGAGGCGATGCAGTTGCTGATCCTGTATGCAGAGCAGTACACAGCGTTCTCGAGCCAAAAGAAGCGCGTATTTCCGTTGGGGTTGTCCGTCGTGGCCAGTGTCGGAGCTTTCGTGCCACTGGATGCCTCCAATCTGAGTGAACTTCCGGAGGCAATTCGTGAAAAGCTTGCGATGCCGCTCTCTAGGATAATCCCCGATTGGATTGAGGTTATCGGTGCAGTGCTTGATATCCTCGACAAATCCCTCACAAGCCGGTGGGTGGCGTGTGAGCGAGCTCCTTACGAGGAAGAACTCAACACCACGGTGCAGACTGCACTCCAAGATGCTTTTGGGCGACTTACCCATTCATTGGTGACGGACCAACTGTACGCGATGAGAAACGTGGACGGTGAGAGATCGAGCACCAATGGAGACCCCCTGACCGTCACCATTTTGAGCAAAGGCAAGATGCTCATAGTGCAAGCACGCCGCGAGAGCTTGTTGGTGTAGCGTAGCGACTCGTGAATTCAATCAATTCAAAATCAAGTAGCAAGTACTTGAAGTATATGAAGCTCTCACTCAAAACCAGCGCCTTTATCTTCATGATCGCCAACTGAGAATGCCTTCGTAGTTGGAATCTTTCAACCGTAATGGCTGGTACTGCCGGGTCCCATCTTTTCAAAAAGTACGCGAGTTCTTCTTACTCGGAAAAATCTCGCCGGCACGAGCGCCGTTCAAAGCTGCCGGTCTCACACTTCAAAATTCCTCGCGGGTAGCAGTCAACGCCAGCATGCGCTTCAACGTCGGTGCCACCCAGAAGCTCATCAGCTCGGACTGCTTCCGGCTGCTGAGCTTGGTGCCCGAAGTGCAAAACGATGTCGAAGTGGTGAAGCCAGTCCTGGAAGAACTGGAAGTGATGCGACTGAGCTGCTCGCTCGGGATGCTGTCGTCGGTGAATCCCAAAGATTTCGAGATGGAAATGCTCGAGGCCCGCGAGTTCGACGACGACTTTGCGATTTTCCTCCGGAAAGAAATTTTCGGGACGGACGACAAGCGCGAGGCCGGTGGCGTCAAGGTGGTCTCTCTCTTTGGGAAGCAAGCTTCGGTGCGGTGTGAGCTCGAGCGACTGCAATGCTGGTCCGAAGAGATGGAGAGCAACCTGAAGGCCGAAGACCAAGGCATCTACTGTGTCACTCACGGCGTCAACACCGAGGAACCCTCGCTGGTGTTGTTTAGCTGGATTCAAGACCGCTGGTTCCGGAAGTCTCGACTGCGTGATACTGCGACGTACGTGCTCCGGTTTTTGACGTGTCTGAGCCCCGACATGGTCTGCTGTCTGTCGGATGACGACGTGGAGCTGCTTGAACGAACGGTGGCCTCGATGAACTCGAGCAATTTGGACGCTTGGAAGTCGTTTTCAGTCGCGTTCCACGTCGAGCGGCAGGAAGAGCAGAAAGATGCGGTCGGCTGTGAAAGCCTCACCACCATTCTGCTACCGGCAGACTCCACTACCCACATTCAATTGCTGAAGGGGAGCTACCCCGCATTTTCTCTTGTGGAACCAGCTCCAGCGACGAAATCAACGGAGAGGTGGAGCCATGGGTTCGATAGTGTCAAGGAATTCGCAAGCTGGTTACTAGCGGAGTCAAAGGAACGCAATCTCCGCATCGAGCTCGATGGAAAGGGATCGGAATCGTTCGTCAAAGAGGAGCTGCTGAAGGCAACTGGGCAATGGCCAGAGGAGGAGCTGAAAAAAGCCAAGGACATGACGGACCGTAGTCTTCAAACCTCCGAGGAGCAGGCGCACGATCGAGCTCAAGCGTACATTGAAGAGTACCGCGCAACGCTGCTGGGCCACATCGACAATTTGTTCGACTTGGACTTGCTGTACAAGGGGGCAAAGGGGGAGCCAGCATTCATGACTCTCAACAAATACGTGCAAGCAGTTCAAAAGAACCGGGACATTTGGAGCAAGATTGACGTGGAGACACAAGCGACTCTGAATTTGCCACTTCGCCTCAAGAACCAGCTGAAAGCTATCGCTTCCATGTTCCGCGACCACGTAGCGAATGTCACCGATGGAGAATACGTCGCTGAACATTTTGCAAAATTCATGCACGACTTCACTGTCTCGGATACGAAAGTTGCCGACACGAGTGATGGCGTTTGGGGGCGAACTTGGAAAAAGGTTTGGGGGCAGGATACGCTGCTGCTGTCGGACAAATTTCGCGAATGCATGGCTAAACCTTTGGGTGAAGCGCGTCACGCCTGGTTTGAGGCCGTGGAGACCGTGCTCGCTATTGGTGAGAAGGTGATGACTGTCAAGGGGAATGAGGAGACTCAGCGTTCTCTTCGCCAGTCTTGCGCAGCAGACCAACGTAAACTAGTGTCGGATGCTTTTCGCGGTCTCCTCCAGTCTTGGCGAGATCAACACGAAGGCGGTCTCGTGACAACTGTTAGTCCGCGAACACGCCAGAAAACAGTCTACTGCGACATACAAAAGGAGCACTGGAAGCCTGCAACGGACCAGATGAAGGTGTTCAAGCTGGCGCAGGACGACAACGGATCTTACAACAGGACCGAGCTGGGTATACATCGTTTGGAGCCGGATGCGAAAATCCTCAAGGCGTACACCATCAAAAACCACTGCATGGTCTTGGTGACTACGTCTCCACGAGGCACGCTCGTGGAGCGAGTTGATTTCCCACTTGACCGAAGCTGGTGGAAGCCGAGTATCGGAAACGTGACTTTTAAACGACCATTTGGTCGATCGGCCTCATTGTGCGACTTGAACGTTCATGAACGAGTCGTAGCATTCGTCGAGGAAGGCGGTCGAGTGGTGCTGTACCGCTTCAACGAGACGTTTTCGTCGCTGGAGATTTACAAGCGCGTCGAGCTGTCATTGCGAACGTCTTTGGTGCTCCCGGTAGTAGATGTGCTTGTCGTGGAAGGCACGTTGTACGCGACCGACAGTGACGGATCGATCCAGTCTGTCAACTTGAGAAACCAGCAAACCTCACGAGCGGTGCAAATTATGCCGTCGGGGTCTCGCGTGCCCAATGGTTCGCTGTTCGCTATGGCCGACAACATGGTCCTAGGGTTTGTGGTGCAGCCGAAGGACGAGGACTCATCCGATGCCAATCAAGACTCGGCGTTGTTTGCTGTTGCCAGTGAGGACTTCCGCGATGTCCCCGTCACCCATTCGGGACGCATTGCGCTGCCATCACGGGGCTTGTCGGTCCAGTGCTTTGACGACGTGTTGTTCGCTGTCGACGATGAGATGAGGAAAATCTGCGTTTTTCGTCTGACAGTGACAGTGAGAAGCGAGTCGTTCCGCATCCAGCACTCGAAGGAACACTCAGTTAATGGCACCAAGACCGAATCCGATGAATTGGACGCCGAGGTGGACCACTGGCTTCGGGCCTTTTATCACACGTACGAGAAATTCCCAGTCCGTGGTTTGATTCGCAGTGTGAATGACACAAGGGCGACACTGAAAGTACATTTGGCGTGTAGCTCCGTCTTGACAAAACCGGCTGAAGACAGCTGCCGCAGCTTCTTCCAAGCCCTGATGCGCGACCTCCGCAAGCTGAATAAGCCTCTTGGTGGAATGGATTTCGCCCGGGACTTGGCATTCCTGACGAAGTCGAATACTGCCATGGATGCAATTGCTGTCCAACCACTTCGATCATTTCTCCAGGAGTTGGTCACATTCGTCCCGATTCAAATCTGCCGAGCTGAGGGGAACTCGCTCACGGTGATGACAAACGGCAAGGCGCAGCCCATGGATACGCACTCACAAGACGTTCAAGCTGTTGACATTGCGCGCTCCATCCGGTTCGGTCTTCTGTCGCCGTTGCTCGAGTCCTGGCAAGGACGTTGCGTTGTCATCACTTCCATGGGCAAACAGTCCACGGGCAAGAGCTACTTGCTCAATCACTTGACCGGGTCTTCGTTCGCCATCGCTGGAGCTCGCTGTACTGACGGAGCGTGGATGGCGATCCGTATTCTACCGGGGAATGTGCTGCTGGTTGTTCTGGACTTCGAAGGCCTGGGCTCTTTTGAGCGAACGGAGCAGGAGGACGTCTTCCTGTCGGTTCTCAACGCGTCCATCTCCATGTTCACGATTTTCCGCATGGAGATGCGGTACGACAAGGAGGTCGACGACCTGTTCGCTCGGTTCCAGAAGGGTGTGGCCTTGATCAAAGGCGACGCGAGTCTCTTCCGTGGCAAATTGTACATGTCGGTAAAGGACGTGAACCCGAACGACCAGAAGGGAGTACTGGACGAGTTCGTTGCCAAGTTCCAGAAACTGGTAGGCACCAACAAGGACAGCAACTTCTTGCTCGACTTGTACTCCGGCCAGCTGGACATCAACTGCTCGCCACCACTGGGCACGATCAACTACTACCAGTCGCTGATGCACGCTCAAAACTTTATCGAGACGTCTCTGTGTGGCGTCGAGACTGCAGGTTTCCGCAGCGGCAAAACATTCCTGAACTGCATCCGCTTGGTGCTCGCGAAAATCGCAATTCTGGACTGGACGTCTCTGGATGAAGGTGCGAAGCAGTTCCAACTGTCCGAGATCAGCTCGAAGCTACCCGGTCTTCTGCGTACAGGATGTATTATCCCACAAGAGTATGTGTCGAGGAAGGAGGACATCGCTCAGTACTTGAAGGAAGACGTTGTGCTGGCTGGCAACGGGAAAGTGATCGACGTCGACTTGGAGACGATGGTCGCTGAGTATCCTGCGCTGGCGGGGAAGTGGACTGCCCTCAGTGAAAGCATGGACCTTGACGGGTTGCCAGACTGGGAGATTGATCTCGGATTCGATTGCTGCTCGACTGACGAGACCATTGACCAGGTCCATGGTGCGATCAAGCAGCTACTTCGACTCTTCCTTCGGTCGAACACGAGCGTTCGTGGTGGCAAGGTGTCGCGAGAAATCGTGGCCGACTTTGATGCGTTCCTGGCCTTTATTGTGCGCCGTCGTAAGGCTCGCGTCTCTCTTTGGGCGAAGCAAATGCTCGGTGGCAAAGTGCCTGAAGAATGGAAAGCACTCGAGCAGCAGTTTGTGGGGCGGTTCCAGATGCTGCTTACACGCTGCCAAAGCAAGTGTGACGAGTGCCGTCTTGGTTGCATGAAGGCTGCAGCTCACTCGGGGACAGCCGAACACGATTGCGGAGGTAACCACAAGTGCGCGGGTTGGTGCGAGTACTGCGAAAGCAGTGAGCACTTCGGGAAGACGCCGTCGTGTGCGAAAGAAGCTGGTCACGAAGGCAAATGTGAGTGCGCGGACGGAGATCACACGTGTGGCCGAGAGTGCTGCATGGCGAACTCGCCGAACTGTGGCAAGAAGTGCTCGTTGAAGCGAGGCCACCTCGACCTCCACAAATGCGACGTCCCCATCCACACTTGCGGTGAAGAGTGCTCGGCGCAGAGTTGCTCGGGTCGGTGCGTCTTGAACGTCGAAGACCCCCATACTGCTCACAAGTGCGTCGAAGTGCGATGTATGCAGAAGTGCATCATGGAAGGCTGCAACGAGGTGTGCGGCACCATGGGCCATTTTCACGGTCAAGTCGACGTTTCTGTAGTGTACTCGGTGGAAAATCGCGATGAGAAGGGGTCGAACACGTTTGATGCAGCTTCGGAAGCTCCGGTGGTGCACATGTGCGGCAACGGACACGAATGTCAAGCCATGTGCGAGGAAAACGGCATCTGCCACGTTGGTGTGTTTCTCAAAAAATCGTCCAAGACGTTCACCGGCGCTCGAGGCACATTTCAGTTCACGTTTCAGGAGATGAATGGGTCCCGAAAGAAGTGCGCCAAGCAATTGCCACCGGGTCAGCAAATGCACCAGGGCACCCACACGTGCGTGTGCGAGCAGAGTGACGACGAGGACGAGGGCGACGACAAGACCATTCACTACTGCGATGTTCGCTGCCCGTGCTGCAGCTACTTCTGCAAGAAGAAGTACAACCACTTCGGCTCGCACTCGACGGCTCATGGCAACATGCGGAACACGCGCTTCTTGTCTGATGTCGAGGAGATCGACATCGAGGAGCGCAAGTACAAGGCGGGCGAGACGGGGATCGCTGAAATGTGCAACTTGTACTGCTCCAAGATGGGTCGCGAGCATGTCCACTACCTCGAATGCGAGCAGGGAAGCAAGGACAAGTGCGTGTACTCGGGCAGCAGCAACGATCAACGTCGTCACTGCACGCGCGCGTTGGAACCAAAGCCGGATAAAGAGACTGATGAAGTGCTGCACGAACAGTTCTGGAAGACGCTGGGCTGGGAGGACCCGTGTACGTCCAAGATGGAGCTGGAGCTGTTTGGGAAGTGCGCCTACAAGTGCGACGCTCCTGACCACGACGACAAGCCTTCGTACTGCATCCTTCCAGCGTGGCACAAGCTCGCGCCCAAGCCCAGAACAGGCTTTGACGGGTTCACGTACGTCAGCGGACACAAGTTCGAGTGCTCGCACGTAGCTAGCGGTGGCAAGATGCACCATGTCTTCGTGTTGGACTGCTCGGGCTCAATGAGTGGCCGACTGTGGAGTGACTTGATGGCTGCTTGGAAGGAGTACGTTTACAACCGAATCGCTGACGGAGCAACGCTGGACTTGGTGTCGGTCGTCACTTTTGACAGCTACGCGCAGATCGTCTACGAAGCGCAGAACATCACGACCATGACAAATGCGAGCGTTCCCTACCGTGGAGGGGGTACAACCTACGCCGCAGGACTCCGCGCTGCGAACGAAGTGTTGTCGAGAGTGAATTTCGACGCGTACAAGCCAGCAATTGTGTTTTTCAGTGATGGACACCCCTGCGATCCGCTTCAGGGCGAGCAGCTTGCGACGCACATCAGGGGTTGCTACGAGAAGAACGGGCTGCAGGCGTTCGCTGTGGGTTTTGGAAGTATTAACCTGAACGTCTTGGAGCGAGTCGCGGAAAAGCTGGGTGGCACATACCACCACGTCCTCACGGGCAACGAGCCCAAGGCAACGTTCTTCAGCATCTCCGCCTCGCTGAGTACGCGAGCAGGTTTGGCGCTAACGAAGCCGGACCACGAGCGCAACTGTGTAATTTGCGGGCAAGACCTGGCGTCTGGCGAGACGGTGAAGCTGGGAGCATGCGGCCACGAACTCCACAAGGCGTGTTTGGAAGTACTGGTTCGAAACGCTGAGCAAGATGGCGAGCTTGCTCGCTGTCCGTCGTGCCGCCGTGAGATTTCAACTTGAGCATATTGCCACGGCTCGATTTTCTATGTGTGGCGTCGAAGTTGGTGAATGGTATGCATTAGCGTAGCGGTACCAAGCGTTAAGCAATGAGAGCAACATGACCCGTTACGACCTTGAATTGTCTTGAGCATTAACTTCCTGAGGATCTTGACGCCGCACCGCCCGTCCTGTGCAGTTTATACAGCTTCATGCACCACCTTGCCTTTCACGAAAACCTTTGCAAAGTTGCGGTCGTCTGCGTTGTGAATGACCTTCTGGAAGACGTCCATGGGCGTATCACGGCCGGACACCACCACGTTCCCACCCCGATCCACATCCACAAGAATCGCATCGAAGCACTTCCCAACTGCAAAGCTGCCGGTGTCGTTCTCCAGCCGTAGCGCCTTCGCTCCACCCATGGTCGCCAACCAGAATGCATCCTTGAAATCAAACGGCTGCGGCGGGGCCCCAGACGTGCCGTCTCGCATCTCCAGCGCCTTGATCGCCAGCACACACGTCTGAATCGCTCGCAGCATACTCGGCGAGTACCCTCCCGCGATGTCCGTGCCCAGCCCGACCTCCACGTCCTTGTCCAGCACCTTCCTCACATCCAGCAGCCCATTGGCGAAGAAGAAGTTGGACAGCGGACAGCACGCGATGGACGTCCCCGTGCGGCGCATGGTCTCCAGCTCCTCCTCTTTCAAGTGCACGGCATGCGCCATGCAGCTCTTCTCCGTGAGCAGCCCCGCTTCCTCGAACAGCTCCGTGTCCCGTCGTCCAGGGTGCAGCGTCTCCACGAAAGCCTCTTCGTCCAGGGACTCGGCAATGTGCGACTGCACGTGGACGTCGTACTTGCTCGCCAAGGCGCCCAGCCCCTTCAGCAGCTGCAACGAGCACGTCGGCACGAACCGCGGGGTCACCACGGGCCTCACCAGCTCGTTGGCCTTGGCCAGCGCGTACTCAATGAACTCCTCCGCGTCCTCCAGACTCTGCTGCGCAGTCGGCGACACGTACGAGTCGGGGGCGTTGCGGTCCATGGAGACGAGTCCAATGAGCGCGCGCTGGCCATGAGACTCCACCAGGTCCGCCAGTATCTTGGTGGCCTGGACGTGGATGGTGGCGAAGTACTGGGCCGTGGTGACGCCCTCGCGCAGCATCGTGTCCAGCAGTCTCGAGTACCAGAGCGACGCCACGTGCGCGTCCTCGAAGCTCTGCTCGACTGGGAACGTGTACGTGTCCAGCCAGTGCATGAGCGGCTCGTCCGTGGCCGTCCCCATGAACTGGAACTGCGGCGCGTGCACGTGCGTGTCCACGAAGCCGGGCATGAGGAACTGGCGAGGGGAGAGCCGCAGCACGTCCGACGCAGCGCAGGAGGACAGCAGCAGCGCGTC
>JAIKVD010000971.1:0-13571 GCA_024679075.1 Phytophthora uliginosa | reverse complement strand
TGCGCGTTCGTCGAGCGAGCTCAACGCCTTCCGGGGCGATTGGGAGCGCGACGAGCGTGCCGCGCTTTCCCGTTCGTTGTGTGTTTTGACAGCTACCAGGGGCCATCCATTGCGCCGTCGGAGTTTGTGTGGCGAGACGACGGGCCTGAAAATGCCAACTGGTAAAGGCAGCAAGTCTTGCTGCAACTTGATCCCCAATCGAAGGCATGAATAATGGCTTGAAACGCTAAGCCTTGGGGTGATTCTGCGCTCCTGGAAGTTAAAGCTCGTTTATTTTTGTGCTCGAAAACCCTTTTCATGGCTCAGTTCGACCTGCTGACGGCGTCATGCAAGTGGAAGAACAACGCCAAGACGCCCACGTCCATGTCGAGCCCCAATCGGGCGGACGTCGCGCCTACGTGAGCCTGGAGGTCGACAGACTGTCGCTGAGAGACGAGAAGCAGACGCAGACAGAATTGCTCATTGTCATAACCGGGAAGACACGCTTTGTGACGCCACAAATCGTTTTGAGTAGCGAAGAGGCCACGGACTCGCCCTATGCCAAGGCATTTGCCGAGCTCTGCAAGCGCATCCGGTCGCCAGCATGGGCATCTTCATTGCTGGTGGTTCTCGGTCACGACCCTGAGAAGCATCGAGATGACCTGGAACGCAAAATCCGACAAGATGAAGCAGCGGAAGCCATCGACACGGAGCTGCGCGAGTTTTTCGACACGGTGCTGGCTCCAGCCATGCATGAGCGCGAGACCGCGATAGTCAACACTATCCACGAGTGCGTCCAGCAGGAGATGCTCGCCAAAGAGCTGGTAACTCAAACCCAGCAACAACGCTTGGCTCAACTCACGCAGCAGATCGAGGAGTGGGAAAAGCAGGTTGTGCATCTCAAAGCCAAAGTCGATCGCCGCGTGGCCGAGAACAGCGCTCTGCGCAAGGAGCAGTACAGACAACTGCTCATGCTGCGCGATATCGTGAGCAAACAGGGGACGGAGCCTGGAGCGTTGTCTGCATTGAACGAGGCGATCGCCACCGTTTTAGCGGGGAAGCAACAGATGCCGACACCAGAGACACACCAAAGCAGCAACGACTCCGATCAAGGTAAAGCCTCTGGTCGCGGTTGGATGTCCGCGAATGCCAACGTGCAGGCGTTGCATCGAGAGAAGGACAAGTGGGAGCAGAGAGCGAAAGAAGCGAGCGTGGAGTGTGAAGGACTACGCGATAAAATCGCGCGGTTGACTCAGCAAAACATGACGTATCGAGCCACTGAATCGGTGCCTTGGTTCTTGAGACCACAGAGTGCCATCGCAGAGCGTCAGCGCATTGCGGATGCTGTGTGTTCGTATCAAAGCAATTGGGAAGACATTGGGGACTCCCTTGTGGAGCTATTGAACAACGATATCCTTTGGACTGCAGTAGAGCAAAGTGCTCGTCGAGGAGGCAAGCGCCGAGTTTCGAGAGGACTGGAGGCTGCGCTCGCACAGCTTGATAGCTGCGTCCAGCCTTCGTCCATCGAAGAAGAGGCTGCGTCTGAAAGGGGACGAGAGATCACTACCCCTCAGCTTGGTAGAAGACGCTCTACATTCACCGATCTCGGTCGGTTGATCCCATGTAAAGCCTGTAATGGCATCGGGTATATCCACGCTGACAAAGGAGATACCAGTACCAATGATGCGGATTCATATCTACGCAAGACGCTGGAGCAAGTGCTGGAGTTGAAGACGCAATTGGATAAAGCCAACACTAAGGCATTGACGCTGGAGGGACAACTCCAGCTATCGCATATGCACAGTGAACAACTACAGGAGAAGATTCAGCAGGCAGAGCTGGCGAAGTCTAGCGCGATGGATAGTTGTCTTCAAACGGACCTGGACGAGGAGGAAGGTCTTGATCTAGATGAGATCATGTGCTCAGCATACGGGCAAGATGCAGGTACGGCTGATGCCTCCCCCGCGGCATCTCGCCAAAAACGACGAAATACACAATACGACCATTTGATCGTTGAGCTCAAGAGCACGCTTGCAGTCAAGGACGAAGGTTTGATCGAGAGTAGAAGAGTGCTCGACGTTGCTCAAGAGCGGACAACGAATTTGCAACGTGCGCTTCAGAAGGAGAAAGAAGCACACGCTGAAGAGCTGGCGATGCTGAAATCCTCGCTGGCGTTTTCGCTCAAGACTGGCAACAGCAAGATTGAAGAGCGCCAAGCGGCCGTGAAGCTCTTGATGAAGAAGTTCTCGAAGATATCGCCTCAACCACCAGTCGTGAAGCAAAGCAGTGCAGTGGTTTTACCTCCGATGAACGAAGCTGAAGATGACAAAGAGAGTGATGAGAGTGACGAAGACCACGAACAACAAGTGGATAGCTGCGCGTTGCCGGATACAAGTTTAAGTGAGCAGTGCAGCAAGCCGAATGAGCTCAAGCGGATGGAGGCGTTGGCTCAACGCTACGCGGAAGATATCATCCGAGTACGAAAGGAGTATGAAACCCAGCAGGAGCTGCTGAAAAAGGCGGAAGCGGAGATCGCAGAGGAGGACGAAAAGCGGGGGCGGACGAACAGCATTTCACAGGGAAGTCTTGTCGTTAGTATGGCATCGCATCCTCGTGACTTGTTCAAGGCACTTTCGACAGCACAAGCCGACATTTTGAAGCTGCGCAGGGCGTCGCAGCGCTCATCAGCGTTGCAGACAGACCGTTTGCTCACGCTAACTACTCATTTGGGTCACATGTCTGAGGAACTTTGCACTTTACGCAAGCGAAACTTAGCCGAACTTGAGTTCTGGAAGCTGGAGAGTGAAAAGCTCCAAAATACGAACGAAGCCTTAGAAGCAGAGCGGCAGATCTACAGGAAGCAGCTGCAAGAAACACACAACCAAGACGAACTCGGAGATTCGTCCTCGAAAACTTGTTTAATGTGTGAAGGTCACAAGAAGAGACTTATGCAGATTTCAAACCAGCTTTTGAATCAGACGCAAGCGTCTCGATCCGACCCGGAAGTTGAAGTACCTGCACCATCAGCTCTGACGGACTCGGAGCGAAAACTCGTTAGCAGTGTTCTAATGGACCTTGAGAATATTTACGCCGGGATGACCTCAGCTAAGCAGCAACTTGCCCGTGAGCTGGTAGCCACTCACCTTGGTAGTGCTCTTCGTCCACATTCTGCTAGGCGCACAAATGAGCCGAAGGTCCTGCGATCGAACAACCAAAGTGGAAAAGATGGAGGCTCACCAGTGTCCACAAGAAGTTCAGGAAACTCTCCAAACAAAAGCTTTGCTGGTTTAAAGGCCACCAAATCAAATCATCAACTAAAGAAGACTGGAGGAGAAGTTCTTGACGGCAAACAGAAACCCACTGGGAATCCTAGTCGGCCTAGCTCGACAATTACAACGCCGGCCTCTAAGGCTGAATCTGACGCCGAAGATACTCGACATGGTGAGTCTGAAGAAAGAGGCTTTGAATCGCACCATAGAAAAACACTTGTCCAGGAGATTCTGGAAGGTGGTGGGTTCTCTCTAACTAAACTCGGTCTCAGCATCGACAAGCAGACACCCGAAATTCCTGAGTTCGATACTACCGTGGACAAGAAGCTGGATCCAGAACTCGATAATAAAAGCGGAGATGCGAACACGGACCATCCTGTCGAGCATAGTTCAGATAACAAATCTTTCGACCGGAAGAGTTACGAGTCTCAATGCACTCCAGCATTAGATTTTGACGAAAATGCGTTGATGCTGCAGAGACACGACCAGTCTTTGATGAACGACTCCAGTGACATCAGGCACGAGCCTGAGATCATTGACCAGCTCAGGTTTTTGATCAACCACAGTGCTGCGGCTAAAGAGCGGGTAGCGGTCACCCGGTGGCAGATTTTGGTGGGCCGCATCCTGTGTCTGACGTGCGAGCAGCGGCTTGAGCAGGTATTCGGGTGCAGTGATTTATATCATCGCTCAGTTGGAAACTAACGCATATCTTCTCTTTCAGCTTATGTTTGCTGCCGACAGGAGCGCGAAAATTCACCCAGACGGAACTCTCCGCCCCGCTAGTCGCAGAATTACCAGCGTTTGCGTCATAATGGCACAGATGGTTCAACGCCAGCGAGTGGTTTTGGAGACTGCAATGGCTGCTCAAGAGCTCTCACGACGAGACCTCAAACGGGCTGAAGCACAAGTAAGTCTCCGAATCCCATTTCAGCCTCGGAATAAGGACTGCTCACGTGCGTTGTTTTCGGTTTTCTGCGTTCTGTCTAGCTAATTCATGGAGTGGCCATGCTTTTGGATAACCTGAGTCGAAAAGGGAAGCCGACGATTGAACTCAGAGAAGTATTCTACCCGAGTCAAGGAGGCTCACCTCGGAGAAGTCCAACAAGCAATCGACCGTTGTATCCGTCAACAAAAGTGCACTTAAATCGATTGCCACAAACGCAACAGATTTCGACGCCAACTTTTCCAGCATTAGTCGGACCGAACGCTGGTGAAAACGTGCATCCAAGTAGCTCAAGCTATAGCAGGGGACGGTCCGTCGAAAGCTCTTCATACTCTGAGGGGTACCACCTTCCGGTAGGGTGATTTTGCTTTCAAAGTGTGGTGTCCCAACCAAAATACTAACAGGCACACGTGTTTCAATCGAAGAACCGGCTCGTCAGGTCTGCGGGACCGCGTCCATTTCATTTGGTGCACTCGTCAATTGGAGCTCTACAAGGGTCGATGCCATTCCCTGATCCAGTGCATTTCCGGAGCTTGCACGAGTCAGAAGTACGAGGACCAACGAGCGCATTTACTAGACCACAACGACCCCATTCATCCCCAGCAGGCCCACGATTGATGTCCCCACGAACGCATGACTTGGCTTCGTCAGCGTGTTTGTTATATAGACCGGGGCAGATCGCTGAATCCGAAGCAGAAACTGAAACAAACTCGAGATGTTATTGAAACTTAGCATTAACTGGAATATTATTTCGTACTATAATGCTACCGTTGTTGTTCCTTGACATATCTGCAGATCACTAACAAACATTTTGCGTCGCTGTGTACCGACGTGTTGGGCAGTGCCTAGAAACCGGTACACTCAATCGTGTGCGTTCTTGAGCCAACTAAATTGCCAGCTGAAATCAGCGCCTGCACCGCAGCGTTGACAGATCATTGAACATAGCAAACGAATCGTGATATACGGTCGTACATGTACACCTACCGTTGTGGTCCAGCGAGTTTTGGATCGTGTAGCATCCACAAAAACAGATTTGACTGCACCATTCGCCATTCGCGATCCAACACAAAGGCGAGTTGATGCAGTGTCGAGATCCCAAGCCTTTTCTTCAGTAGAATGCTCATAGCAATGAAAGACAGAAGCTCCATGAGACCATAAATCGCAATGTTGCCGAGCATCGAGAAGAGTGACGTGCGATCTAACGCTCGGATCTGTGGATAGAAGACTCGATTTGGTAGTTCAAACATCGCGATCGTGTAAATGCCTACATTTCAGAAGAGCCATCAGTATTAGTGCGGAAGTATCATCAACACGGCGATTAATATAGAGCTTACTGTAAATGAAGGGGATGATGACTTCGGTGAATTCAATCAGCACAATAAACTCGGTCGTGAAGAGCACTTGAGCAGTTTTCTGAATGTATTCCGTCCGCTGCTTGGTAGTGAAGATTGTGCGGAGAGGTTTGAACGCTTGCGGCTTGGCCGGTGCCACGGCGGCTGCAGTTAAAAAGGGAGCCGAGGGATACGTTGCTACTATTGATACTGTCGGGAATATCTGGCGGGTAGACTTGAAATTTGTCTCGACCTCATCGGAGGTTGGGTCAAGATGCACTCTCGCCTTCTTGTCTTTTGGTGCATCCGGGTAATGAGACCGAACCGAGAAATAGCGAAGCGATACGTCTGTTTTCAGTTCAGAAGCACGAAATCGACGAGCATAAGAGCCAAGGTCGTTGTAATCGATGTAGCGTTTTGCATCGAGCTCGCTACATAGAGTGCGTTGAAAACCTCGATGTTGAGGATGACAACCTGTGGCTTGAGATCGTCCTTAGAACCGAGGAAAAAGCTGATCCAATTTTTCGTGGCAATTTAATGATTGGTAGTAGCAGGACGTAGAACGTCTGTGCGGTTGAATCGACAGACCGGAAGCCGTAGAGATAGGCGGGATAAATAAATGTTAGCACCACTTGACAGGCAATCACCACAATGTAGTTGTGCAGTTCCTTGCGTAGTGCCGCTTCTCGCCATAATTTCGCGCCGAAGAATATTCCGAAGCATATCACCAGCCCCAAAAACCATACTGGAATTCCAACCACGAGAGTAAACGGCAGTGGAAATCCGATTAAGCTCGTCATCGCCAGCATAAACGAACAGCACCAGCACTCGGGATGACGGAAATACTCAACGTCCGCCATGTCGTGAAGTGCAAGCTTGGTACAGTGAGATGAAGCTGCTCCAGAATTGCACGTGTCATGAGCGAAATCGTCAAATAGTTTCGACCCCAAAACAAGTAATTCGCTCGATAGCCCCTTTCGGTCGGAGCCAGTGATACGCAGTCTATGAGCGTGAGGATAGCAAGACACGGGAATGGTGCCATCGCTAAGAACATACTGGCGCGAAGAGCCGAAGTCGAACTCATGTAATTGTTTAAAAGCCTCATGCGGTAGATGGAGTAGCTGCCGTGGAGCTCCACTTGGAGATACATCCACGCCTCGAAGATGCCATTGCATAAGCGCCTCAATGCTCGCATGTTTCTCTCTTTGTCAGTCTGTGTGAACTGTTAATTGTTCGAGTTTTTTTAGTTTCACTCGTTGAAAGCACTCCAGGGCTATTTTTCTCTCGCATCGCAGTCACAAGTGGTAAGAGTTTTTCTAGGGTCCTGATCTGAAACAGCCACAGAACATATCTCACTCAACCAGAAGACAAGGTGTGCCGAGTTACGGACTTCTTCCCTCGCACTTCGAGCTCCGAGTTACGCTTTCCAGCAGAATGAGACAGGAAACTCGGGTCTTTTGGCGTCGCCTGCGCAAGTTTACGTCTACCTTTCAAGCGGAGGTGCGTGGGCACTACTCTGTCGATAGGATGTACAACTTGCTGAAGTACAGTCAAGCCACACCAGCGACACGTGCAATTTTCATTGGCGCAGTGTCACCATTTCCGTGCCTGTTGATACTTACATTGATAGACTGTGCCCCGATGGACCCACCTGACGATGGATCCAGGGCAAACTACTTGTTCTGGGCTCGGGACGTTCTAGCGATAGCACTAATGACTCGGGTTATCTTAGAGCAGTTCAGGATAAGCGTCCCAGGGCTACATATCAATTCTTTTCAAGTAGTGGCCATGCCGATTATCTCCAGCGGAGGAGCAGTAGCATTCATGGCTTTGATGTCGAGCATTATTGGGTTCCCACTGCCATTCGCACTTGTTGTTGGTATCCCGGTGTGGTTTGTGGTCCTCGTCGCGTGCTTTGTGTTATTCTTCGGCGGAATACTGAGGCGAGATCCAGTGTTGTTCAAAGACTTACTGAGGTCGATTGTAGTATTGATCTGCCAAGTGCTGCTGACGTTCGTCTACCCTGCGTACTTGTATGGATTTGTCAATGTGGAGCCGTCCAATCAGAAATTCTACGTTATGCTGCTTCTGGTCATCAAGATTATTGCCAAGAACTGGATCAGCTATTGCCTTGGGGACAAGTACGATTTGATGCTACAGATCATGATCTTCAACGTCGTCGTCAACGCACTCTACGTATCTAGCTCAATGCAGAACTCTCAATCCATTACCACGATGATGGAAATGGTGGCGCTGGATGCATTGCTCGGTTACGTCTCGATATCTGACATTAGCTATCTTGTACGGGATATACTCAGACTACGACGTAAAATACCAAAGGAACATCCGCTGAAAACTGCAAGCTTCTTGGAAATTGCGCTTCGGATAATCGAGGAGGACCCTCATGCTAGGGATCGACTTGCATTGCGCCGGGATAGCTCTACTGCCGTACTCGTAAGACGTTGGAGTGGTCCGACAGTGCCAGCTCCTTCTTGCCCGGGGTCGTCATTGTCGACCAGCAGGCAAGTACTTCCCGTAGATCTACCAGCCTCAACAATTGCTACTGCACCCGAAACAAAACCTGCCTCTCTGCAGCCAGAACCAGTGGAAGACTCCCTGAATAATGTTTTCTCACTCAAGGAGCGCCAGCGCTTCGTCGAACGAAGTACGCGAGTGCTTTTCACGACAGAATTCGTCATTCTCGTCGAGTACACGGAAGTGATCGTGCCGTTCATCTACAGTGAGTACTTGGGTAAATTACTCGCGGTCCCAGCCTCACGTGTTTCCCCTTTATTTGTGACAGGCATCTACACCGCTGCCATGTATTACCTGCCCAACCATGACTACTATCCACAAATTCAGTCGTTTAGTGACGCAGGTCTGGCTGACAACCTCGGCAGGATCATCGCGTTTGGATTCATCGAGCTGCTTTCCTTGCTGGTGATAGGGTTCATCATTCAGCGAATACTTCGCATATCGCTACTTTCGATGGTGTCATTCGTACTTGACCACAGTTGGCGAATGGTCCAGTCCAAAACTTGTTCTTGTGGATTTGCTACACGATTTAGAACTCACTCGAGCACAATGGTACGCCGCTAAGTAAACTTAGCGTCATTTATCTGACATCGATCGTGTTTTACAACTGCGTGCTGTTATGCCGTTCCAGGGGCCGACTTTAGCTTCTCATTCTCCTGGCTTAAATCTTAACCAGTAGTGGACGCCTACCAAAACTAACCCAGTGACTCTTCATTATTTGCCGGACGTTTTAGCAGCGCGTCCATGGCGGCCGCTTCAACAGCAACGCAGCTAACAACTGTAGACCAGGTTCAAGATGCTGCGAGGTTGCTAATGCAGCCGCGAAGTTCTCGTCGGACGTCTAGAGTCCCTGCTATTCAAGCACCGAAACGAATATTGTTGCCAGAACAACAACTCACCAGAGATTTTGGAATCGAGCTCTTCCCTTTTATCTCATTCCCCACTGTTTCTACCTCACTGACCGTGCTCGATCTCTCGTTTAACGAGCTGGATGACAACTTTTGGCTGAATTGGACGCCCGACATGCGAAGAGCAGCGTGGCCAGCACTGACAACACTGAATCTAGCCAACAACCAGTACGTTCCAGTCCAGTCCTGTCCTTTATCTTACTTGAAGCATTCGTTAATGGCTGTGACTTGTTTAGGTTCACAGGTCGAGGGCTTGGAGAAGTTGCCGCGTTTATTGCGCGATGCCCCAGTCTGACACAACTTGATCTATCGCTCAATCTTTTGAGTGACAAAAGCTCATCGTCCGACTGGATACGTCCTCTCATAAACGCGCTGGATGAAAAAGGCCGTGGTCGGTTGCAAGTGCTGGACATGTCATGCACGGGTGTCACCGATTTTGATATTGAGCAAATACTTCAATCTGAGTTTGTGAAGAGTATAACTAAGTTTTATCTGCGCTCGAATGTATTGACGGATGAGGCGGCAATTGCATTTGGGGACGCCTTGCCAAAGATGAAAGTGGAAGTTCTTTCGTTGGCAGGTAATTTGATTGGAGACTGTGGGGCTGCTGGTCTTGCATTCATAATGGACCAAGTACCAGCTCTCCAGACTTTCGATCTCGAAGAGAACCAGGTATGCAAATATGCAACTTACTGTGAGTAGACGATTTTGAAGGCAGTCGGGCACTTACCAAATGTTGTGCTTGATCACGCGCACAGATCGGGAGCGACGGAATTACCTCATTTTTCCACTCTATCAACGGGATGATAGCGCCGTTCCCGTTGCGCTACCTGCATCTGGGTGGAAACTCGTTTGCATCAAAAACTTTTTTGGAGCAGATCCACACGAAGTTGCATGAGAAAATTATCGAAACGCAATTGAGCGCTGGTCCTGCTGCGGCAGTGCTCAATATCAGCGGAAACAAAGTCAAGCGGGATATTTTACTGGAGTGCTGCCTAACTGATCGCTATGTTCACATCGTGACACAAACGCTTCGAGCATCATCCAATTGGCAATTGCTGGAGGTGCTTGATATGAGTGGGAATGAGATTGGCGAGAAGGGCGCGTATGATGTCGGTCTGTTCCTAGCATTGCAGCCTCAGCTTCGGTTGCTCAATCTGTCCAACAACTCGATCACAGGTATGGACAACAAGTTGCGTCAAACAAAATAGTGTTTTGAAATTCTTACATTCAATATGCTTTGCTCAGACACGGCGATCTTAGGTCTTGCAGAAGGCCTTGAACCGAACGCAAAGCTTCAGGAACTTCTTCTCGACCATAACCAGATTACAGACGCGGGAGCTAAGCAACTGTACTTGAAGGCTTTCAAAGCAAACCAGCAGCGCCGTATCAAGCTCAGTGCCGGGAACCCTCTTACGTCGGAGTGTAAAGTCATGCTGGCAGCGATCTCACAGGCACACGATCTCAGGAAGCGATTCACCAAGGAGTTCGCCAGTCAGGAAAAGCTTGAGCTTAGTGGGAGAGCATTGCGTCAGTATGGTGCTGCCGCAATCGCCGAGGAACTTGCGGCTACTCCAAGCTCGAAGTGTCGGATTATCGACTTCTCAAGAAACGGACTTGGTGACGAAGGTGCCCAGGCTATCGCCCAGCTGCTGCGAGCGTATCCGCTGCTTGAAGAGCTTGATTTAAGCTTCAACGATATCGGTGATGACGGTGCCATTGTACTAGCCGATGCACTGTCCGAAAACGCTACCTTGATGTCACTTTCGTTGCACTCAGCGCTCGAAGGATCCCAAGTGAAGCCGAGGCTGCAGGAGAAGGGATTGTGCTACCTTGCACAGGCTATTCAAGGCCATAAGGCACTGGTCAAACTCGATTTACGAAACAACGTTACCTCCCCGGCCGTAGTTCGGGCCTACGTGGAGATGTTGCGTCGTAACCAAGGGATTCAAAAGTTCAACGGCACCAGCGCAGCGGTATTCTTATCGAGGTACGACTTCTAAGGCAACTAAAATACCTGTAGTTGAATATCAAAACCTTGTCGATGCGAGTTAGCGTGATTGCTTGTATAATTAGTTTCATGAAAGCATTTCTTCTTGAGTCACACCACCACATCTGAATAACGATGACAAACTTCCGCCGCTTCTGGAGGCGAGCGTGCAGGTTCTGCGTGAGTTTTCAGGTGGAGCTACGTGGACACTACTCGCCCGAGCGCATCAGCAACTTCGATGACTACTGTTGCAAGACCTCTGCGCTTTGGTCTTTCATAGTTTGTGTGTTGTCGCCATTTCCGTGCTTGCTCATTGTCGCAGCACTTGACTGTGTCCCCATGGCCCCACCAAAAGAAGGTTCAGAAGCAAACTACCTGTTTTGGATCAGAGATTGTCTCGCAATTACTCTCATGACTCGAGCTATCCTGGAGCAATTTCGAGTTAGCGTTCCAGGTCTACACATTAATGCGGTACACGTCATCGTTATGCCGATCATCGCTGGCGGAGGCGCTGTGTTATTCATGACCGCCATGTCAAGCGTTGTTGGTTTCCCACTACCATTTGCACTTGTGGTCGGGATTCCGGTATGGTTTGTGGTCGTCGTGATATGTTTTGCGTGCTGCTTCGGGCAAAAGTTGCGACGTGACCCTGTCCTGTTTAAGGATCTGCAAAATAGTATCGTGGTGCTGATCTTTCAAGTGCTGCTAACTTTCGTTTATCCGGCATATCTCTACGGGTTTAACCGAGTGAAAGCGTCTACCCAGAAATTCTATCTTGTCTTGCTTCCAATAATCAAGATTATCGCGAAAAACTTGATCAGCCACAACCTAGGGACAAAGTACGACCTTATGCCACAGATCATGATCTTCAATATCGATGTCTTCAACGCTTTGTACGTGTCCAGTACGATGCAGAGCTCAAACTCGATCAGTACGATGGTATCGATGGTTGGACTGGATGTTTTCCAGGCGTGGGTGTCAATATCCGATATTGAGCGCTTATGAACTGCGTGACTCTGCTTCAATGCAGGATACCCGCTGAGCACCCGCTCAAATCTGCCAGCTTCATTCAGATCGCACAGCAAATTATCAAGGAAGACTCCCACGCAAAAGCTAATCTTTTGTTGCACCGCTATAATTCTGCCTTTTCGATTTTGAAATTCCCAGCAAGGAGTAGCGTTTACAGTCTTAGCTCCGTCGGCGCATTGACTGATACTATCCAAATGGCCAGTAAAAAAATATTGCCGGTGGATACAACAGGCGCGCCGCTGCTGGTTGCAGCAGTGGAGACTTTCACCCCTCTGCAACACGACGAATCGTCTCAGTGATGTGGTGTCCTAGAAGATGTTTTCTCTCCAAGGGAGCGCCGGCTGTTCGTCCAGAGAACAGCTCAAGTGCTTTTCACGACTGAATTTGTGATACTCGTCGAGTACACGGAAGTGATCGTGCCTTTCATCTTCTGTACGTGCATTTGCTATCAGCTGCGTTGAAAATGTTGTTTAACTGATTATTGTGAATGGGTGGTGGCGCAGGCATCTACACGCTTTCAATGTACTATCTTCCCAACCAAGCTTACTATCCACAGCTAGTGGCACTCGATGAATCAGGCCTCAGGAGCAAGCTTAACACCGTTACAATGTTTGGAGCGGTAGAGTTACTCTCGCTTCTGGTGTATGGGTTTATAATCGAGCGCAAGATTGGCGTCTCGATGCTGCGAATGCTGTCGTTTGTGCTCGATCGAGGGTGGAGAATGGTGCAGTCCAATCTGTTCCTTTGGATCTTCTACACGGTACAGAACTCGCTGGAGCACAATGGTACGTGAAAATACAGTGAGGGTCGTAATGTCTACTAGAAGTATCTGCGTTCGTTCATTTACACGGCTGTGTTTCGGATTTTTGCAGGCGCAGACTTCAGCTGGTCATTCACCTGGCTCAAGGAGAAGGATGCATGATGAAACTATGGAGATCACAACACACAACTGTACAAGTAGGCAAATTTTGGCGAGTACTTCAAGAACTTCAGAGGTGCATTCGCTGACTTGTAATCAGTGAATTATGAAATATCGCTGGCAGTTCATCCACGTTTCTTGTCTCTCATTTAGTGTGGATCTTTCTGATGCAACTTGTCGTTCAAAACATTTCTAACAGCTGGAATGAGGTGATTCCGTTGAATCCGCAGGAATTGTTGGCAGACTCGCAGATCAACAGAGTCTTCTTGCTCGTAGTGTTCGGACCACAGTGCATATCTCTCGTGTGGTGGACAACGTCAAGAGGAAAATTCCAACAGCCAAGTACCAAAAACATCGAGTTAAGCGATTGGTCGATCGATTCGATCAATCGGCCCGAAAAATTTGGAGTAGAACGCGCAATAACGGGCTTTTTGCAAAAAGCGGAGCCCTCAGCAAGTTACTTGCATTTTGAACTTTTACTTGCAAAAAGCGGAGCTGTCCGATTAATTTTGAACACACACTAATTTCGATCATGGGTCTCGCCATCCTTCCTTGCTCACACAAAATAGTGTGAGTGTTACTAATTTCGAACACACATTATTTTCCCACACAAACTAATTACGGTAACCACTGTAGTTTAACCCTTTCGTGAAACATGGCCGACCGCG
>JAIKVD010000970.1:0-13582 GCA_024679075.1 Phytophthora uliginosa | reverse complement strand
GCGCCAGCTGCTGCATCAGGTGGCGGCGCAGCAGGCGCAGGGAAGAGAAGAACGAGGAGAAGGAGAAGAGAAAGTGGAGAAGTTGGAGAGGTTGCTGCAGCAGAAGGAGACGCTGCTGGAGGCGGCGCTGGCGGCCAAGCAGAAGGAGGAGGACCGGCTGTTCAGGGGCTTCTGCGCCGTGCTGAACGGCAAGAAGGACGAGGTCCAGAGGCTCCAGAACGAGCTGCACAGGGCTCAGGAGGTGCAGAGCTTGGAGGAGAAGCAGGTGAAGAAGAGGAAGGTGGCGGCACCGAGGAGAGTGAAGAAGGCGGTGGGAGCCAAGTTGAAGAAGAAGGAGGAGGAGGAAGAAGAAGAATATGAAAAGATGAGCGAGGACGACTCGAGTCGAGAGGAGAGTGGAGAAGAGAGTGAGGCTACGGAGGGGGAGGACGACGAAGGGAACGAGCGGAAGCGAGTCAAGAGAGACGCTATCAGTGCGTACAGCCAACTGCCGGCGAGTGTGAAGCCGAGTTCGGTGCAGATCAGCTCCGCGGAAGACCTGCTGTCGAGCATGGACGACATTATCAAGAACGAGGAGGAGACCAATGAAGCAACGCAGAGAGGGGAGACGGGTGGGCGAGGTGTGAAGGTGGAGTCAATAGCGAGGCAGTCGCAACCGGTGGAGTTGTCGAAGTCACGTAGGACAACTGCACGCACAAGGAAGACCCCTACAGTCAAGGTGGAACCGACTCCGCCGACGAAACCTGAGCCTGCTCCCGCAGTAGATGAAGCGATGAACTCAGAGGAGGAAGACATCCTAGACATGCTGTCGTAGGACGGATCTATCAATTGCAATTTTGAGTGCGCGTCGCATGTTGGAACGTGCATGGATTAAGCATGTACTTCGAAGTACTCAACTACAGTGCCAGTCTTCTCGAAGTCTATTTTTTATTGAAATATACTCCACCTGATGTGCTATGAGTACCCAGCATCTTGTCCCATTATGAAAAAATACTTCAGACTAAAAAAATATCTGAAATAATTCTTAGGGGGTGGTCTATTCGCCAGTCAGCTATGCGATTTTTCGATAGCTGCATCTCCCTTCCTCGTCGATCTCAGTGGGAGCAAGCGAGACATCAACACGCTCAAAGAGGCGAGTTTGGATGTTATGGACAGTGGTTTGAGCGCGCCGACGAACATGCTTCAATCAATAGCGAGATTGGCTCAAGGTGCTGCTCGTACAAATCACCAGCGTATCCCTCGTAATCAGGAATACAACAATCTCAAGATATTCCAAGCTTGTGTATGCTCAGCATCCGCAATAGCGCCAATAGATGACGTTCTTCCTCTGATAGGGTGTCGTCCAGTTCATTAGCTCTATTTTGTCAAATGTACCCGTAGCCGTCGTACGCAGTTTGCGAGAGGATTAGTTTTGAATAGTTAGGCAGTACTGTTCCCACTCCGGCCTCAAATCCTCTCCACTACCGTAGCTCGCAGATTTTGCTGTCTCAGCGTTAGCAATTTCCGCGACCAGTCTACGAAGATGAATAATAGCGAGAAGCAAAGGTGCATTTACCGTGGCGAAAACATCCTGTAGCTGTCGACTCTCAACTCGAAATGGAAGCACGTAACCAATCAACGGCGACCCGAGATGCAGCCTAGGCAGCACCACCCCATTTCCAACAAACCAGGGAATCATTCTGACTCACAAAGCAGAACCCTCTTTGTCGGAGCCACTGGTTGAAATACCAGTTCGATCGATCTGCTAGGAACTCACAGCCACCGAGCTCATGTTGGCAATGCTGAAGCAGCCACTCCATGATTTCAAGGCGAGAAGCCGACAAAATGCATGCCAGAGGAAAGTGAAATTCAAGGAGCCGCTCTGCATACAGATACATGACAATTTCAAAATTGCCGCGAGACACAGCATCCTTTATTGCCGTGGGACTGCAACCCTCGGCTCGGTGTGTATGGAGCCACTGGACAACATCTAAATGACCCGCACTGCACGCGCTATCCATGGCGCGCGTGGTACAGCCTTCCGTGCGTTCACGGTGCAAAAACTTCACAACTTCGATGTGGCCTCTCCCTGCCGCTGCGTCCATTGCTTCGGTGCTGCATCCTTCATTCCGATTCATGTGTAAGAACTTCACAATCTCGAACTGCCCTCGGGACGCAGCCATGTACATAGTCGCAGCCGTGCATCCTTCGCTTCTGTTTTCGTGAAGGTACTTGACCACCTCTAAAAAGCCACCGACAGCCGCGCGATGCATCGCAGCATCGGTACAGCCCTCCTTTCGGTTTTCATGCAGAAACTTGACGATATCAAGGTGGCCGTTTGCGGCTGCTCGATCCATGGCAGCAACGGAGCAGCCTTCGCTTCGGTTTCGGTGCAGCCATCGCACCATCTCTAAATTCCCTCTAGCTGCAGAGGTATCCATCGCAGTTGTCGTGCAATTCTCCGTTCTAGTCGCACTCAGCCACGCGACTACATCTAAATGCCCCCCTTCGGCTGCGCTGTCCATTGCTGCAAAAGTACATCCTTCATTACGGTGAGCATGGAGCCACTGGACAATCTCCAAAAATCCAAAGCTCGCAGCTTTGTCCATGGCCTGAGTACTACACCCCTCCGTACGATGTTCGTGCAGCCATGCCACCACATCCAAATGTCCGTTTTGCGCCGCTCGATCCATCGCCGCTTTCGTGCACCGTTCACTGCGATTCGAGTGCAGCCACTGCACCACATCCAGGAAACCCTTCCTCGCAGCGCCATCCATTGCCGCAGCAGTGCAACCTTGGCAATTATTTTCATGTAGCCATTTCAACATCACCAAATCTCCATTCTGGGCAGCCTTTTCAAACGCAGCACCCATGCGACGCTCGCCTAATTCATCATGCAGCCACTGCACGATCTCCAACTGACCGTGATCCGCTGCAACCCCCACTGTTCGTTCCCCCGGCCTAGCGAACCCATCTTGCACCGCCCACTTCAAAAACCACAGACAACCGTCTCCCGCAGCACGGTCGAAATTCACCGACCGATCTTCGAGCTCGCAATTCATCACAACCCACTGCGCTAAACCCCAATGATACTTGTCCTGTGCCGTCCTCTTGGCACCATCGGCACCGACTCCATGCAACCTGTGTATCCATTCTACAAGACCCTCATCTCCTTGTGCTGCAGCCACGAGCATTAACTTGGCAGCACACTCTCGATGAGGTGCAGCATTGGTTTTCAGCCACTCTACAACTTTAACATCCTGTTTCCAGATCGCGCTGCCCATCTCCATACCGCCCCAATATCCCAAATCCCGGTAATTAGAATGTAGCCATTTCAAAATGTCCAGGTGTCCTCCAGCTGCAGCTGTGCTGACAGTCTTGGTGAGGAAGTGGTCAGGATAATAGTATTCCACGAGCCATGTCAAAGTCTCCAAGTCGCCCTGGGCAGCAGCCGATGATGCTGTGTCATTGAGAAGGGACCATTTGTAGCTTGTATCTATGCTGGCTGGCTCTCGAGCACTCAGAAACTTTACCAGACGCAGACTCGGCGTGTACGCGTAGCCCGTAGCTACCGTCCACCTGAGAGAGACAACGTCCAGAAACTCGTCGATAGTGCGAGCAACATGGGGGAGATCACCACGTCGGGACGGTAAGCACTCGCGGCAGACCAGAGATACAGCAGTGAACAACGGGAACCCAGGCGTAGCCATAATTTCGGGTGCGCAATGACAAATGGTGTAGGACAGTCTAAATGTAGCCATTTTGCAAGTTGACCTTTTCCGAGTGATTAGAGTTCTATGACCCATAACTATAGGTCATCTCAGAAAATCCGCGAATGGATAACGATTCTCAGTGTGGAGGTGGACTATCTCTTCGATCTGGAGCTTTTAGTTGAGTTTGTTCTATGAGCATCCTTCGAGAATCGTATCCTGACACCCTTGGGAGGGTAACGTGTTTTTTTGTGGGACTCACCAACGTGAACACCCAATATCTCGCCAACTGGATGGGCAAGAGATGGAAACCAATTCGCTGCGATGGATACAGTCGCTTGAACCAATGATAGCAGATTTTGATACGAATCGCCTATTGCAGACGTTTGGCAACGATGCTTGCTATGTCATGATAGCAAGCATCGTTGCCAAACGTCTGCAGTCTCCACATCCCGGGTCTCGACAGGCGTCTGCTGTCGGTGGGGAAGCTGGCGGAACGCGGCCTGAACGTAGAATTTCAGCGTTCCTCGTGTGTCATCTGGGGCAACGCTAGTGCAATTGCATTGGGCAAGAAGGTCGGCAAGGCGTACGTGTTGGACTGCGACCAGGAAGAAGCGCGGTTCGTTCAGTACGCCGTGGCTGACAGCCAGTGGGAGCTTTGGCACGCTCGCATGGGGCATCCAAACAAAGACGCTTTGGCCAAGACACAGCGTGCCACGAACGGTATTCCGGCTGTGGGACAAGCGTTCCCGACTTTGTGTGGCGGATGCATGAAGGGGAAGCAGACAGTGACAGCGTTCCCGAGACGTTCCAGAACGAAGACGTCGCGCGTTCTGGAGCTGGTCCACACGGATGTGATGGGATCGATGAAGTCGCCATCGAAGGGTGGTGCGAAGTACGTCCAGACGTTTGTGGACGACATCTCGCGGTACGTGGTGGCCTACTTTTTGAAGAAGAAGAGCGAGGTGGCTTCCAAGCTTAAGGAGTTCATGAGGTTCTACGAGAAGGAATGGGGGGAACGCCTTATGTGTCTCCGGTCGGACAACGGAACGGAGTTCGTGAACAAGGACGTGACGAGGATCTGTACGCTGAACGGTATCATGCATCAGCGTACCGTACCGTATAGCCCTCAGCAGAACGGAATGGCAGAACGGATGAACCGTACCATCATGGAGAAGGCTCGGAGTATGCCGCACTACAAAAGCGTTCCAACGGAATGGTCGGCTGAAGCGGTGAGTACGGCGGTGTACCTCATCAACCGTTCCACGAACACACAGCACACGAGTGTGACACCGTACGAGCTGGGTTTCAAGGTGAAGCCTACGCTGGAGCACCTGCGCGTGTTCGGATCGCATGGGTTCGCGCACATCGGCAAGGCGAAGAGGACGAAGCTGGAATCCAAGAGCTTCAGGTGCATGTTCCTCGGGTACGCCGAGAACGTCAAGGGGTACCGCGTATTCGACTTGGACGCTTCCAAGGGCAAGGTGACACGCTCCGTAAAACTGGACGAGCGTGAGGTGGACGGTATCTACGAGACGCTGCCGTCCCAGAACGGAACGGTCATCCACGTCAGCGAGGACGCTCATAATGCAGTCACGCCTGCACCGGTGGAACGCCAGCCCGTAGTGGAGGAACCTATGGAAGTTGTCGAGAACGACGCGCCGGACGTAAAAATGGAAAGCGTGGAACCGGAGCAGGACCCAGCTCCACCACTGCTATTGGCAGAGGAACGAGCCGCCCCTACTGGACTGGAGCTGACATCGTACCGTGCCCCGCCGACCGTGTTTGAGGACGATCGAGTGGTATTCCATCCTCCGGTCCACCGTTCCAGACGTGCTCGCGAGCCAGTGTTCCTTCTTGAAGATGGAACGGATGCTGAGGAAGAACGGAAGTCAGAAGGAAGTGACGGACCACCCTCTCCGAAGCGTGCCAGGATCGATGAGGACGGCCTTCTCGCTGAAGCCGTTCTCGCGTACGCTGCAAGCATTGGGGACGTAGTGGACATTCTGACGACGTACGCGCAGGCAATGGCTAGTGACGACGCTGTGCAATGGCGCGAGGCCATGGATGCAGAGCTGCTCTCACAGGAACGGAACGGTACGTGGACACTGGTGCGACGAGGAACGGCCAACCGTACCATCGGGTGCAGGTGGGTCTTCGCCAAGAAGCGTGACCAGTACGGTCGCGTGGTACGCTACAAGGCACGGCGAGTGGCCAAGGGTTTCAAGCAGAAGTACGGCATTGACTTCTTTGAAACGTACTCTCCGGTGGCGAACATGTACTCGATCCGAGTCGTTCTCTCGGTCTGCGCCGCCTATGAGTACCGGATGGAACAGTTGGACGCAGACACAACGTTCCTCAACAGTGAGTTGAAGGACCGTGTCTACATGGAGGTACCCTTTGGCATTGAGAACGCTAGGGACTATGAGTGCCAGCTCAACAAGGCCATCTGCGGTTTGAAACAAGCTGCAAGTGCCTGGAACAAGACCATCCATCGAGTGTTCCTCGGGAACGGCTTCAAGAGCTGCGGCGCAGATCAGTGCGTCAACGTCAAGCGTTCCAAGAACGGCTTCATCTACGTATGTCTCTATGTCGATGACATGATCATTGCGGCGAAGCCAAGCGAGGAGATCCGTGACGTTAAAGACACGCTGAAGAACGCCTTCAAGATGAAGGAACTCGGACCGGTAAAGTTCATCCTGGGAATGGAGATCGACCACGACATGACGGCTGGAACGCTCATAATCAAGCAGACGCGGTACATTGACGACGTGGTGGAACGCTTTGGGCAGGAGAACGCTAAGCCTGTGGACAACCCGTGCGCAGCTGGACTCAAGTTGTCGAAGATGCAGTCGCCAGGAACGGATGCAGACCAGGACGCAATGCGGTCGAAACCGTACCGTTCCCTGATTGGTTGCCTGCTGTACATCACGACGTGTACGCGTCCGGACATCGCGTTCGTGGTCATGCAGCTTTCGCGTTTCCTGGAGAACCCCGGACAGCAACACTGGAACGCTGCAGTGCGTGTGCTACGCTACCTCAAGTCGACACGCCAGCACGGAATAATCTACGAAGGTGGTACGCACAGTGTGACGCTCAAAGCGTACTCGGACGCTGATTGGGGTACGAACCTCGACGACAGGCGTTCCGTCTCGGGTGTCATGGTAATGAGCGGGAACGCCCCCGTGGTGTTCAAGTCTAAGTTCCAGAGAACGGTTGCTCTCAGCTCGGCGGAAGCTGAGTACATGGCTTTGAGCCTGTGCGTTCAAGAAGTGCTTTGGACGCGTGCGATGCTAACGGACATGGGAACGCTTCAGCGGAACACTACAACAATCTGGGAAGACAACCAGGGCGCGATCGCTCTGGCGCAGAACGCTGGCTACCATGCTCGGACGAAGCACGTGGACATCCGCCACCACTTCATCAGAGAGAACGTGGAACGCGGAACGGTCAAGGTCGAGTATGTCGACACGAAGAACCAGTTGGCGGACATTCTGACCAAGGCTCTCGGAACCAAGACGCTTAAGTTCCTGCGCGACGGGAACGGCATCAAGGAGAAGGTCACCGTGCCATAGCGGTGAGTGGGAGTGTTGAAGTGCACCGTTGTTGCACGGTTCGGCAAGACGTTCGGACCGCGGGAACGGTTCACCATGAACCGTTCCAGGATTGGCTGATCAACTTCGGTGATCGTAGACCAACACAAGAGGACAACAAGGAGGGCACTAGGGAGTAGGCAGTAGGAGAGACCTGAAAGACAGATTTAAGCAATCTAATCTACTCACTTCGGCATTTGCCTTCAACTACAAACCAACAGGATGTATCCATACTTGGGTGATCCAAAGAATGCCACGCTGCCCTATAATTGTCGGGTGAACTTTGTATCCACTGTTCCGCTTGGTTTATTCGTGTGACTTGCAACGCTTGTTCAATGTTTTGAAGCCCTAGTCCGCCTTGTTCTTCCGAAGCATAAACCAATCCTGGTGCGAGTTTGTGTCTAGCCTGAATCTCAGCAGTAGTACCTTTCCAAATAAATCGTTTCTGAAGTTGTTCCAACCTCCGTAATGTTTTTCGTGAAATTGGAATGTGCTGACCGGTAAACAGAATCGCAGGCAGCACCACAGTATTAAAGAGAATGACTCTTTGTTTAACAGAATTAGTCACCTGAGTTGCGACCTGGAGGCGTTTTTTCACGTTGAGAATTCGTATCTCCCAATTCAACTCGTCCGTATCATGAACACCAAAGTGATAGCCTAGTATCCGTGTTGTTGCTCCCTTCGCCAATACGGGGTATCCATGGCATCTCGTTTGTATCCATGCTTCGTTTAAGGGTACAAGCATACTTTTTTTGGCTGTACTTTTAGCCCCGAGAGTTCTCCGAATCGCTCGAGAAGGTCATTAAGTGGTGCGATTTGTCGTGTAGCTGATAAAAATACAGTACAATCGTCTACGAACCCGTTAAATACGTGCGCACATCCACCAGATCCTGGAATTTCCAGCCCAGTAATGTCGGGATGCGCGGTAGTCGCTCGTCCTAGAAAATCAATCGCTAAAATAAACAGAAGAGGAGCCAAAGGGCATCCTTGTCGAATTCCAGACTTCACCTCCCATTCAGACGACTCTTCTCCATTCACCAAATAACTTGCAGTTGTTCCAGTGCGTAAACTATGAAGGACGTTCAAAGACCCTTGCGGGAAACCAAAGTGTTCTAATGCAGTCAGCATGAAGTTCCGATCAAGTGTGTCGTACGCCTTACACTCGTCTAGACACAGAAGAGCAGGAGAATCTGCCCAATCCCGCTCCGGGTCGTTGATAACTGTCCGAAGCAAGGCTTGAACCATCGTCACACTTTTCGTCATCAAGCGACCCCTAACGAGCCTTGCTGATGATTCTGGGCAAAAATCGATGAATTCTCTCCGCGCAACTCTTCCGAAAAGCTTGTACGCTGTGTTCAGTAAAGAAATGGGTCGGTAGTTGTTGAATCACCACAGGACGCACTGCTGCGCAACAACTCTTCCGAAAAGCTTGTACGCTGTGTTCAGTAAAGAAATGGGTCGGTAGTTGTTGAATCACCACAGGACGCACTGCTGCGCAACAACTCTTCCGAAAAGCTTGTACGCTGTGTTCAGTAAAGAAATGGGTCGGTAGTTGTTGTAGGGGGCTACTGTACTGTAGCGTAGTGGGCGTTGCTGTGCTCTGCTGCACGCGGAGGCTGAGTGAATGAACCTGCTCGATTCGGCGACGATGACGTCGAGAAACCAGCACCAAGACAGGACAGGACGCACTGCTGCGCCCGACAGAACGGGCGCGCGAGTGGACATGGGTAACGGACCCTACACTACAGTGACAATGGGGAGATTCGCTACCGGTATGGTGGTCGTATGGAAGTTTCATTCTCATTACTGGAAGAGAGCAGCACCTTACAGGTTGTCTGACGCAGGAGATGAAAGGTAGCGATGCCGGGTTGGACACGGCGTTGCAGCGTTCAGTCGTCGTAGGACGGGATCTGGTCGTACGTGTAGCCCTTCCAGCCCTTCCACGAGCCGTAGAGCTGGTACGTCGCGTAGCTGCCCGGGATGAACGCTGAGAAAACCCCACACGACACGACAAGACACAACGTGAGATTGTGTCGATAGCCAAGCACCACAGTCGGTCGGTCTTACCGATGAGCCCGAGGATCAGAAAGGAGAGTCCGCGGCGCTCCTCGTCCAGACCGATGAGCGTGCTCACGTAGATCAGGATGGAGCCCAGCGCGAAAAGACTCGCGGCCGCCAGCCCCGTGCGGATCGGGAACGTCTTGCGACGGAAGTCCAGCTCCTAGCAACAACCAGCAGAACGTAAATGTAAACACAATTGGCATGGATCGTTCGGAGTCACAACAACTCGCACCGGAGCAGCCGCCCGCGCCGCGCTCTCCTTGGAAAAGGACGCAAACTTGGACTCGTCTGCGGCCTTCGGCACGCTCGCATTGGCAACGCGATGCACGTCCTTCGCCATGTCTGTCTGCGACTCTAATACACCCGCGCTAGTGAACGCCTAAATGCAACTTCGATGCGGTCGGGTTGGTCTCTGATCTCTCAACTTGAGAGCCGAAGGTCGCGACCAAAAAAAAGAGCTGACCAAAACATACCATATATTAATAAATCCATAATTTGTTTTTTCTGTCCCATGCAACTTTTCAATACGGTACCGATACAAAACTTCTCACTATTTACGGGTACCGTTTTAGCATGCGCTTATTTGTTTTTGTGATTTGTGTTTTGCAATGTCGGTCGGAAGTGAAGAATTGCGGTTTCGATTTTGGACCTTTGGGGGACTGGGGAATTCCCCTTATGGGGGACGGGGAGAATGAATAATATACATATTATGCAATGTCCCGTATCTCTTCTATTTTCCCACTTTTTTAAAGAAAGCGCGACCGTAAAATTTAGGAGATACTAAGTACGGGACATGACGCCGTCCCACAAACAAAATGGACACCAAAAAGACTAAAAACGAAACGGACCAAAAAACTAATAAATGAATTAACCTAATACCAAAATGGACCAAATAGGGGATGTCAGAATTCAAAAGTGCGGCTTTATTTGCTCGCGAAATGACATGGCATTTGGAGAGCAAATAACCGGCATCTTTTAAGGGGTATCAGAATCACTTATTTTTATTTTCATTTCGCGAAAGAGCCCTCCAAATTCGGCGAGTCAAGCGGCGGCGTGAGGGTCAAGCCTTGACCCTTGACCTTTGACCCTCACACCGCCACAGCGCCAAGAACCTGGACTTCACATCGTAAGAGACTCCTGATAAAGCGCGTCAGGGCTGCCATTGTTGGGAGACATGCCGAAAATTAGCGCCTCATGGTAGAAACAGTGGTGCTCCTCTCTTCGACCAACGTTGAAGAGCTCCATGAGCTCTTACGATAGATTGTTCCCCGGCGATACATGACTGAGAGACAAAACAAGCGCCGTAGTCACGGGCCTTGGTGACAACGCAGACAGAGCAAGTAAGCATCTCACTGCAAGCTGATGTGGTTGCGGAGGTTCCGAATCGCGTCTATGGCGGATGTGATTTGGCCAAATCACCCACTCGTTTGTGTGATTTGAAGATCGGGAAATAACATGGTATTTTCCGGAAAATGGCGTGTTATTTCACGCGAAAAGCACATGCGACTTTTTGTCAATTCTGACACCCCCTAATACTGCAAAAATGATATGACTAAAGACAGAACGAGACTATTTTTGTTTTAGGCTACAACTAAGCAGACCCAATTCTTCAGCATCTCGATGAAGCGTGTGTGCGTCGAGTGCGGGGCGTCGGTGCCCGAGCTGGTGCGCGACTACGGCAAGGGCAACCTGCGGCTGGCCATCTGCAGCGCGTGCAACTCGGTGGCGGACAAATACGTCGAGTACGAGACGATCCTGCTCTTCCTGGAGGTGCTGCTGCTCAAGCCGCAAGTGTATCGCCACGTGCTGTGCAACCTGCCGGCCCCCGTGGCCGCGCGCACGACGCTCAAGCTGTTCGTGGTGCTCGTGATGCTGGACATGAACGTCAAGGCCTATCTGGTGGACCGGGACGCCGGCGTGACCTTCCGGTCCGAGTCCATGTACCGCACCCCCGACGCTCTTGAAGCTGCGACGTCCGGACTGCGGGTCGGCCAGTTCTCGCTGCACTTGGTGTGTCTGGCACTGCTGGAGAACGTCGTGTACTTTGTGGCGGTGTTCGCTGCAATTTGGCTCGATCCATTTCGACGTGGGTGGCGAGATAAGCTGCTGCCCAATGGAGAGACGAAGGAGACGGGGGTCGACGCGGCGTGGACGAGATACGGCAGCGCCATGTGCATCTCCAGCTTCGGCAAGCTGTTCGCTCTGCTGACGGTCATCTGGGAGTTCCACTGGAGCTTCATTCACGTCATTGGCGCGCTTGTGGTGGTGTCGAATGTATTGGCGCTGCAGTTGATGCTCGAAGAGGGAGATCCAGCTCAGGGTAAGTCACTGCACGTCGTGGCTGTTGTGGTCTTTGGACTGATAGTTAGAGGGGCTGCGCAGCTTGCGCTGTATGCGCTGGGCAACTCGGTGCTCTTCCACGTGCTGGTCTAGCTGCATGACGGACGATAATTTTGTCCCGTGAGAGACTATTTCAGTCGTGAGAAACGGAGGAAGGTGGCGGTGGTCTTGGGGGAGGACGTGGACGGCCAAAGCAGTGTCTGTAGCGGTGTGCAGCTGCATCAGCCAAGACTGGGGGTGTAATCTGTCAATAGCAAGCGCATCCGCGTTCAACAACCAGTGCATCAAGCCGCTCCTGCATTACGAGATGAGTACTGTCGAGCTGCCGTTGGTGCCCAGCGCGCGCTCATCCAGCTCGTCTGCATCTTCCAGCCGCAGCCATCTACACTCAGCAGGCTCAATCAACTCGGAGAAAAGCGCTCGGAGTGTGCGGAGTCAACGCAGTCAGTACCAGCAAGAAGATGAAGAGGAAGATGGCAACGAAAGTTTTCACTCAGCAGATGAAGCACCACATGAAGAGGAAGAGCCCCAAGAGTCTAGCGGGGGAGGACTCTGGGATGAGGTTGAGCACTTCTTGAACAAGCCGTCGCCCAGCCTCTCAACTTTATCCGGGAAGACGTCTAAGGCAGCAGTCAACAAGCCACCAAAGAGCACGCTGCCCACTCTAAATGCTAGGAGAGCGTCCCCGGATAACCAGACGACGGGGCCTAATCGACCCGCTCGTGCTGCTGCGGCTGCTTCGGCTGGGCCAAAGTCTATCGACCCGAAACTGTTGCAAGAGGCGTTCGCTTATGCTAACCAAGTACAGCAGTTGAACTTCGATGACGACGATGGAGATGCAGAGGAGCAAGTGCAGTCGTGGAGAAGCAGCAAGACCAAGATGCTGATGCAGCGCGCAGCGCTTGGCAGGGCGAACTCTTCATCGTCTTCATCGTCATTGTCGAGTACTGCTACCTCCAGTGGTCTTCGAGGAAGCCGTGCAGGCGGAGGGAAACCCTCTTCCAGTGTAAGCACCGATGTCCGGAAGAAGAAGGGCAAGCCAGCATCTTCGTCAGCGTACAGCTCTGCAGTGAAGCCTAAGGGAACTCTGAAGAAAAAGCGTAGCACTACTGAGGACAGCCCATCAAGTGCGGGCGCCGAGCCCACGTCCAAGTCAAAGCCAAAAGGCCACATGGACCCTCAAACCCTGCAATCCCTGGTCAGCAATTTCCAGAACGGCACCACGTTGGAAGAGCTTCGTCGAGAGCTCGCCGCGTCTCAGCAAAGCATGGCAATGTCTCGCCAGGTCCTCCAAGAAGCTGCCCAGAACTTCTTCCAGTCCCACTAGTTCCTCAGCCACAAAACACATCAGCAAATGTGTTCGATGCAGAACCAAATACAATAACCTAGATATTCCCCCCCATCTACGGAGTCGAGGCGTAGTCCTTGGCGAGGTGGTTCGCCTGCTCCAACTGAACAGCAACTCGCTGCATCCGCTGCACGTCTGCAGTTGCCACACGTCGTTTCTCCTCCACAGCACGTTGCAGCTCCTTGTTTTTAGCCTCCAAAGCGTCCACCAGCGCCTCCAGCTCCTTGTGCTCCTCCTGCTTCGCTCGCAACCTCTCGGCCCGAATTGTCGCTTCAGGCGACGTCTTGTGCTGCTCCTGCTCCTTCTCCTTTTCTCCTCCTTCCTCCTCCTTCTCCTCCTCCTGCTTCTTCTCCTCCTCCGCCGTCACCTGACGCTCCTCCGCCTGCTCGATCACGTCCTCGAGCTCCAGCAGCTCCGCGTCCACGTCGTGGGTCTCGCAGAGCCACTGGAAGAGCGTCTCCACCTTCTGCCTCAGACTCATCACCGCCTGCGCCGCCACCTCCTCCGTGCTGTTGTGCTCGGGGCCCTCGGGCGTCGGCGGCGGGAAGAAG
>JAIKVD010000969.1:0-13582 GCA_024679075.1 Phytophthora uliginosa | reverse complement strand
GGCGCCGTGTGCAAGAGGACCACCGCGATCTGCAAATTTCGCGGAACCACTTCGCCACAGTCGCCATAATTGCTAAGGTTCCTGGTCGTCATTAGCGACTCGCTAATCCAAGCGCGTCTTCCGAGATCACCCGAAGAGCGATCCAGTCTTCCGGTGCCACGCCGTCCTGAAGCGTCTCGATGTCGATAGCGGGGCTGATCATCGAATTCAGTCTTATCATCGGTGTTAAGCACCCTAACCAACCGAAAGAGCTCATCCCAGACCGGATCCATGCCTCTGATCGGACTTCCAGCGACGACTCCGCAGCAATTGAGATCAACTTGGCTTTCGAAAAGTCGTTAACGATGGTACAGTAGATAAGGCTGCCCACGCAGCCTTGATCCAAGATATAAGCTGCTGGCGTGAAGGGGCCCGGAGCTTAAAGCCCGTACTAGGCGCATATGAGCGAAGCTAGCAAAGCATTTGCTGTCCCCAATTAGCCCGAAGTTGGTCCTTGATTGGCTTGTTCCATGAGATGTCGGCTGGCTGGCATGCATGTAGCCAGCCGATATTTTTATCAATTCGACGTCATGGAGGCGAGCGAAGATGCAAGTATCTTTGCGCCAATGTCCTGAAAAGTTATCTAGCAACAGAAGAATAGGTTCGTGCATGTTAGTCCTGTTCATGAAGTGGTGGATCAGAAACTATATCGTGAGCTCGCTGTTTCACCACCTAGCACGATTACTGTCCCGTCTTGCAAAGGTTTTAGCGCTGGTCACAGTTTGCAGCCGAAGCCGTGCTGAAAGTCGATGTTCTCCTTCGCGCGAGTAGCATCTTGAGAGGGCTACGTCTTGAACACCAAGAAGGGGTCGTACTTAGTACCAGTGCTGTCTCCTAATAGCATTGCAGTCACTCGTTATTTCCCTTTGCCTGCGCTTTTTATCCAAACTGTCCTCGCTCCTCTCGTTGTTACGGTCTTCGTGGGTAAATACTCATAGTTGACAGCTAACCAAAATAATAACTTATTAGCAGTAGCCTTAAGAATTTACAGTACATACCCGTTTGGTCAGCGATAAACACCCTGTCAACGTTGAGCTCGCGCATGCGCTGCTGCACCTCCTACCCAAACCTGAGCGTCTCCGACTCAGCGTCAGCGGGCTTCGTGAGTCCGGCGGCGGATGGCGAGTCGATGCCGCAAAATAACTTAAGCCACGAGGTCGACGCCTGGAAGCGACCGCAAGGAAGCTCTGTCTCCTGATAACTGTCTTTAGCCTTCATACGCACCATACGACCAGTGACGGGCACGCCCTCACCGCACTACACGCTCTTCAACCTCCGGCGGGAGCGTCGTTGACACTCCCGCGTTGCGTGCATCACAATGATCCCTGCGCCTTGTTCACACTTCTGTCTGATAAGATCGCTTGCTTGGTCCACGTGTACACTTGCTGTTTTTTTTGCGGCGCTGCTTGTCGATGGACAGCGCCGGGAAGAACTTTTGCACGGTCGCCTCCATCGTGTTTGGAGAAAAGTAGAAGGTGATCACTTATAGCTTGAAGCTGTACGAGATAGCAATGCGCATGAACTTCTTGGGGGGGGTCCCCCGCCCGTGGTGCGCGTGCGTTCTTGGTTTTGACCTGGAGCCCGTGGCGTAGTGGCTGGTTTTGGCAAAATGAATGGCTTGGTTTCGCATTTTCTGCCTCGGTTTTGCATGTGCTTTAGGAGAACTCAACTACTGAACTGGTCAAAATTTGGGACGTTTGTTTGGCTAAGAGCTCGTGTGCTTTAGGAGAAAGCAGATCTAATTACCTTTCCACGGGCGGATGGGTAAAACCAGAGGGGTAATGCATGCTGACTTAAGAAGTCCAATGACTGTTTCATAGAAAAGCTTCGCGCCCCCGTTGTGACAAACGCCTTCATGTTTAATGATCGAGAACGCGACAGAATCTCTGTCAATTCTGTTTTTGACCTCAAGCCCTCAAGTACAACTACGCAGCTTCGCTACCTGCTCAAACCCGATGGATTCTTCTTCGCTGACCGCTTCGAGCGCCACGATGGCGGCCTCCGTCCTGCCAGATGCTGACCTCCAATCTACCCTCCGAATCGATGTACACCCTCAGGACCTCGTCTGGGATGAATCACTTGTCTAAGACGGCGTTGTGTCGTGCTTGAAGTGCGAGAAGATTGTCCACACTTCGGGGGAGACTCATTGCGAGCGGGTTCCCTACCATTTTAGCAAGTAGTGATCGAAATGCATCACGGCTCCTGTGGCGAAGTGGTTCCGCGAAATTTGCAGATCGCGGTGGTCCTCTTGCACACGGCGCCCGAACTGCCGACTAACGGAGGGGGTACTCCGATCTTCCGTGAAGTTGCTGATCCTCACCTTGTGTACCCGTCGGTGGGCTGGATCGCTCTTCGGGTGATCTCGGAAGACGCGCTTGGATCGAGTCTTGGACTGTCTGGTGGACAGTGGGAACGTGTGGCAGCAGCGGGGATACTTCTACTCGCTGCGCCGGTGTAGGGTCGAGTCGTCGATCTTGGGTTGTCTAGATCGAGACTCGCAGGCCAGTTTTGATCCGGGCCTGGGGTTGCCTTGTGGTCGGTGTGTGACCTTGCCTTGCCTTTCCGTGCTTGCCGCTTTTTTTAGCGGTGGGTCGTAATGAGGGTTGATGGACGCTGGGCCAAGCAATCCTGGCGTCCGGGGTGATTCGATCTTGGAGGGTTTCGTCGACTTGCGTAGCGTCGGGTGGGCCAAAGTATATCCCGTGCCCGGTAGCGCGAAGGCGAAGCCCACTTGTGATGAAGAAGGAAAATTCAACTCTGTTTAATGTGTTAGTCTTTGCCCTACAACCTGCTTTACCATTCTCCTGTGCTCCTTGTGTCCACCGAGTGCTCTCCCGGCCTTGGCGCGTTCTCATCGGCTCCCTTGGTCGTCTGCCGCCTTGCTGACTCTCTGCCGGATGTTTACGTCGCACGTGGAGCCAAGATTCAGAGCCTATCTTCAAGATCGGCGTCATCCCCGTCAAGATCGATGTCGTCGATCTACTCCGAATATGCCGGGGACCGGGCTGCTGATACTTGGATATTACTTCTCTGGTCTTGGCATCTTTGTGGGAGGGCCTTGACACCCCTTGCGAGGTGTTACACTCCTTGATCGGAGTGACAGATCGAAAAATCTTGATCTTGCTCCACCACACTCCCCTCATCACTACGGTATTCCGCCCCGCCTTGTTACAGGCGAAGATTCGCGAGTTCCAGAAGCAATTCGTCATACGTTTCTACTCCACGGGATGGCATTCCACAAGATGGGTTATCAGACTTTGGCCGCAGCGATGCGGCAGTTGACGCCGTCGGATGTCGTCCCAACAAGTGAGGAGTTGGCTTCTTCGCTCCTCGACACTCGCCACGATGAGCAACGCTCCAAGCCCTGTACGCGGGCCACTGACGTCTGGACTGACATCAACGGTGAGACAGTCATCAACTATGTGCTGCTCTTTTCGGACATGGTGTTCTTGGAATCTGTCTATACAGGACCCGGTGCCCATGATGCCCCGTCCTTGGCCGGCGACATCGAGCCGTGATAGCCAAGCTCACCTTCCTGCCGGTGTCTGCGGTAGTCACGGACAGCACTGCCACAAACCGGTTGGTTTTGTCGAACCTGCAGCAGAAACACCCGAAGGTGTTCTTTCACGGCTGTGTGACCCATGTTCTGCATCTGGTGGTGATAGATCTCCTGCAACGGCTGCCTTGGATCGGAAAGCTTGAGGTTGACTGCCGACAGCTCGTGTGGTCATTTGAGAAGACTCAGTAGCTGTGGTACGAGCTCAAGTGCCTCCAGAACCTGTAAGGCAAGTCGGCTCTGGTCCTCCCAGCTGACACTTGCTGGGGAACTATTGAGCGGTTCTTCGCCTCCGTGCTAGCGTCCGAGAAGTTTCTATACGCTTTCGCCACTTCACAGGAGTTTCTTCGGGGTCGAAGCGAGTAGCAGAAGGCTAAAAGGCGCCACGCGTACGACACCATCGATGCCAAGAATTTCGTGACACAACTGGAGAAGGCGCTTGCAATTCTATCGGTTCAAAACAATAGATTTCGCTCTAGTTTTCACGCGATCATTTCTTGCCAAAAGCTTGAAGTTGCCTTGATCCGAGCACTGGTACATGCTTACGAAGGGGCGTGGAAACTGACGTTGCTGTTTTCGGCGAATTAGTCTAGGAAATCAAATATCGACAACCCGTCAGCTTATTTTGGAATCAACACGAAGCGGGAATTGCGGGCGGACAGGCACGCGATAGCTCTCAGGCTGGACTGGGTTCAGACTGGGCCGACAGACTGCACTTCAACATCTCACATAACGAAACTATATATAATTTACAGTTTATCATATTTTTACTACGGACTTAAGAAAATTAATAAAAATCGATGACGAAGGCGTGCTCCTCCTCCTATCTAGGTTGCTCACTTTTCATCTTGCCCAACACTAACTCTCCGCGAACACAATGGTCCCCATAAATCCGCGACAGCGCCACTCCGCACGCTTCGAGCGCATCAAGAGGCAGCTGTCGACCCAACCGTCCCCACTACGATGGCTACCGCACACATCTGTGCTATTCTTCTGTTTGGTCCGCCTGGACATCTCGATGAAAGAGAAGAAATGGTAGGCAGTAAAAGAAGGCTGGGATGGATGTCAGTTTGGCGCGGAAATGAATCGGTGGCGGAAAGCGTGCTATCCACTTTTACCATCGTAAAAAATGTCGCGTCTCTATTTTTGACTGGGGCTACACTTTTTTACCAGTGTCTGAGTCGATATGTCTTTCATGACACATGAAGCTCGCGCAGCTAGTCCCGTCCACCCTTTCTCATCCAGCTGCCGAGTGTCACCCGCATTCCGAAGCCCCGTTCCCTATCCGAATCTCCGTTTGATCTCCGAGGGCTGACACCTCCCCGGGGCCACGGCCGGCCTTAACCCCACCGTCTAGCTGCAGCCTCTGGCCCCGAGGGCCGCCACCACTCCGAGGCTCAGCCGCAGTCCAGGCCGGCCCACATCAGTGTTGTACACGTCTTTATCTTAATGGAATAATGGTCAACCCACCCACTCGTTAAAATTAGACTTTACAGGTTATTGTATTCAGGGGGAGCTTATTGTAGGTATCCGGAAGGCAACCTAGCGCATTTGTTCATATTAGCTGGTGTCAAAGTGCTCTGCGATCTATCACACGAATAAATGTTACATATATGTTGATAATAAACAGGATATCACTCGGAGAAGACTTACCTCGGAGGCGGCTGCTGGTTCGCGTCGGTCACCCTCGCCTCAGTGTGCGACGCCAGCCGCTGGTCGACGGCAGGTTTCTGATCGCTTTCGGAGTTCTCGCGCTCGTGCTTGCGTGTAGCTCGTTGTAATCTTCTCACACAACAAGGAAGAAGACGACACTGTTCACACGCTGCTTAGCTCAGAGTCGCTTCACCGCGAACTCTTCTGCACCGGTTGTTCACGCCAATATTACCATCTTTAGCGCTGAAATTTACGTCTTCTTCGCCTTCTTTATCACTGTTGCTTTCTTCTGCCTTGTCTGCGCTGTGACTGCCTGAGCGAAGAGCTGTTCGGCCTAGACGCGCAAAGCGACCCCACAGGGGTGCACCGGTCCATGAGGAGAGATTCATAAGAAAGGCAGCGCTAAACAAGTATTTCCTGGACCCCAGCAAGCGCTCAAAGAAGTACATGCAGAACCTGGAGCTAGAAGAACAGTTTGTACCCAGCAGCAGACGCCGTTAGGAATGCGATAAATCGATCCACCTCGCTGCCTCCACCCAGAATTAATGAAATTCATAAATTAAAAGACAAAATAAACAAAAGCGTACCTTCAACGACGCCCGTGGTCGGCACATCTACAAAATCGATAGTCGTTTTGCCGTCCATGTCCAACGAAGGTTGTGCTCTGATCCCTGTTATAGATCGACTCGTACTTCTCGGGCCCCTTGATGACAGATAGCGACCCACTCTTTAATCATATTGAGTGGTAAAGTACACCTGCAACACGCTGAAAAGTAGAAAACACAATTTAACATGCGCACGTATTAATAAAACCTGAGCAGCTTATCACCATGCCCGATCTCTTCTTGCGACCGTTGTGCGTGATCTGACGAATACTAAGTCGGTGGCGCTTGAGCACAAACTCTATGTTTGCCGATCGCGACCTCAAGGAGAAGCGCAGCGTGACACCTAGCATGCATAATGGGCAGACAGTCCATCGAAACACAAAGGCGTCGACTTTCTCATGTCTGTAATCCACAATTTCAGGGTAGCAATGCAAAATATATCAGCAAAAAGAATATGATACACCTCCTCCCCTCATCGTCTTTCCTGGAATCGCCGGTGGTCCAGTGTCGCCGACAGTTTTGAGCCTCCATTTTGGAGCTCCATACTGCGTGTACACCGTTCAACGGAAATGCTTACTGTAGTAATGAATTCATGCTGGAAGCGGGTGCGTACACATTTTGTTTTTGTTTGAATTTATTGATAAAATTTACATACTGTTAATATTATAGAAAGTATGGACAGGTTTAGTCCAAGCCTAGCGTCAAAGGATGCAAACGGTTGCTGCTAAAAGTCCACAAAAATGGAATTCGTTACATCTATGCTGGAGGAGGACGGCTGCACGCAGGTGGAGTTCATTCGGTCGGATATTTTCTGGTATGGCAGCAGAAGTAAAAACGTTAAACCAGCGGGTGCAGCGCCTTGAGAAATCATTGGTAGCAGACAGCACCCAGCTAACTCCAGATTTTGGTCATGCGTGTCTGGAAACCGGGTTTCCGCGTGAAAGGCTAAATATGTGTTACTGCAACGACAACGTTAGTAAAACTAAGAACTGTAGAGCAATAGTGTTGCGGCGCGTACCAACTTACGAAAAGATTTCTTTGAAGGACTGCATTACTGCGACGTTCATCGGCTCTCCGACCTGTACCACAAAAATGGTACATGTATGTACAAGAACTGACAAGTACGGTACTTAATTACTTTATTGTTAGTGATTAGGGGAGGACCTATGGGATGTGAAATGACAGAGAGCCTATTTAAGCCTAGTCTATTGGCGGAAGGAAATGGCTTGAAACGGCCTGTGGGCTGAGAAAAACGCAAAAAAGGAAAACCATGCAATTTTGGCTCGAGAGCCATGTGCTCTCGAGTGGGTAAATTCAACAATGATCCGCGAGTTTTCGTGGTGGGGTCCATTATTAAAAACATTGCGTCAACCAGCCACAACAGGTGGCGCTCATTGACTAATAAATCCACGAATGAATGGTCGCCACTTGTAATCGGTTAGACACGCGACCAGTTAGTGGCCGACAACACGCAAAGCTGGCGAGGCTGTGCCGACAGAGAGGCAAGCCTCTCAGTCTTCAATTTTTTCAAGCTAGTGCCCGGACCTCCCTCAAGCTCGGACGGCAGGCCTCCCGCAGTGAGTGCGCCGCTGCCGCTGTCGCCCAGCCGTTGCCCCCCCCCCCCTCACGACGACGAAGAGCGCAGGGCTATGCCTTGATGTTGCTGGTTCGACTCCAGCCGTCGCCATCGTTTTCTGTCGGGGTGGAGGATACTGCTCGACTTCAAGAACACAGGGGGTCTGTGTGTTCGTGTTAGTGCAAGCCAGCTTGTATGTGTGTGTGTATGCGCGCGCGCGGACTGCGTTTGTAAATGTATGTATTTTGTGTGTCAACACGCGACGTCTGCATTGTACCGACCGCATAGACCTTCTTCGCTAGAAGCTCCATTAGGAGCGGGACCAACGTGTAAAACCTATCAATGGCTACAACATGGTGAGCTCTGCGACTGGTGGGAATAACCTGTTCAAGGTTCCGCAGCACTGCAGCGGGGCCGGACTTTGTATCGATCCTCTGTGCCTAGATGCTGCTTGATACCGCAGTATACTTCCAACCTAGTCAAATACGATTCAGCAATTCCAATTAGCGAGACATAGTAAATATACTTTACGCCATTAGCTTTTGCAACAGGAGTTACCTCAGACAATAAGCTGTCTTAGCACAGCAAGTTAGAAACATCTTGGTACCCCATTTATGAGGTTTATCTTTCATATAGACGCGAGTACCATTGAAATGAGACCTTGAAGGATGCATGCCTTCATCGAATGAGAGCACCGGAGGGCACTCATCACCGGCTTTGAACGTGCGCTGCAGGCAGGTTACGACGGGTCTTATTTTCCAGGCGCGATCACTTACGGCGTGTGAGTCCTGGTTGTTGGAGAAGTGCAAGTTTCTAAGCACTTCATCAAACCTTCACAGTACTCGCAACACCACAGTAGTCACAACGCATTAGAATTGCAACAAAATATCCAGCAAAGCATAAATCACATACCTGTTCCGGCTCATGTAGTTGTTGAACGTCTCGCGTGGAAGTGCTCCCACTGAAGTTGTAGCCCAGTGGTAAGCCAATCTGCGCTTGTGTGGGCAAAGCATTCATGTCACCATGAGCCCAATGACGACAAGAAGCTCATGCGGTGTAATCGAGTCCATTGCGCGCATACCGTCACGTATCACTTTTTTCTTCTCGACAATGACAGTAGAATCCTTTGCACGAGCCTTCTTTTGCTTTGCTTGCAGCTCGGACGCCCATCGAGCTATCATCTGTCCGTGGTAGCGGTTGCTCTCTTGGACTGTCATCTCCCACAATTTCGGCGGCATGAAAAACATGAACAGACCGAGAGGGGAGGTGGCTTTTTCCAGGACAGCTCGTGTTGGGCCATATCTACCAGTAAACAGTCCGCTATACTCATGAGCTGAAGTAAGATCCGACCGTACATCTACCGCACCTACCATATACAATTTCAATATGTGAGTGCCACTACAAATTTTCCACCGGCAACAATATCATACCGTAGTCCCAGCCGTGCTCCTTCATGGCGCGTACCCGTTGCTTGTCTTGACTCAGTTGATATAACAAATCATTTGCATCGGCGAGCTCGTTATCGCTTTCAGAGGCATCACTGACGTCACTTTCAATTTCAATAGAGCCCCCTTCGAAATACTCACTCTCGGTCTCATTCACATCAGAATCTAGAGTCGCATACTCGTGGTTGGCACGACCACATATCGGCAGTGCCGCAGCTGTGGCCTCATTACCGGAGCTTCTGTGGCGAACAACCACATCAATGTCAGAGTATGATGGGATCTGTGCCTCTGAGGCAGGTGGTAGTTGATGATCAAACAGATCTTGCGTGGCTGAGTTAGCTGTCCGGGGCAGATTTGTGATGCTTCGTTCCGCGTAAGCTGCAGCTGAACCAACATCAGAGTCCATTGATTCTATACTTACATCCGTGGTGCTAGGACCCAAACGCGGATCGGCTAGGCCATCAGTCGTAAGAGTAACCTCACGGAGGTTAGCATCGGGAGATAGTCGGTCTTGCTGTGTCTGGGCTAAAGGTCGCCCGAGTGATGAGAGCGCAGACCCGCTTGCAACCCGTCCTCCAGCGTTCTGCAATGCAGCCCATCCTCCAGCGTTCTGCAATGCAGCTGAGGATTGCAGGTCGTCACTTGGAGTACCAAATGCTATATCAGTAGACGCAACCACCGTAGCGTGCGGCGTAGGTCTAGCCTTTTTGCGTGGGTTCACAGCTTGCTTCGGTCATGGGGTCGGCGGGGCGATGCTGGTGCATATCGTTGAAAGAGACCTAGCCTTTGCTGCTGCTTCACCTACAGGGTTATAAGCACGGTAACATATATATTACGTGAGAGAATTTGTAAGAAAACGCCAGCGCTAACACATACTTATGTATCTGATGGGTCTTGGAACGTGTCTGCCGACGCGCGGGTGCCGCCATTGTCGCTTTCACGTGTACTCGGGCGACAAAGTTCGCGACTGAACCAGAGCATGCCCGTCTAACCACCTACCTACCCCTGTGCATTTTGCAAGCTCGCTTCAAAACGGTCTAACTTGCTATTTGTATTGCTTTGTTCAATCTCGATAGAAACGCGAATATACATGATTCCACCTGTATATTCGTATATTCGCGTTTGTGTAATACTACTGAGCTGAGTTTCGGAGATGCTGTACTAGCTCTTCAATGGTATCTGCTAGAGCATCGACTTTGGTATTCACAGATGACAGATCCGAACGGAGCGAAGCTATCTCACCTGGCAACTTCGTTGTCTCGAGGCCTCATCATTCCAATAAGCTTTTCGATTGACTCGCAAATTCGAGCAACCGGTGCTACTGTAGCAGCCTTTTTGCTGGTGCCACACATCTTCCGCTTTTTGCTTGGAGGAAGTCCAGAAGCGTGGAAGTCCCGGGTATCTTCACGTAAATCCCCTCCTGCCGCTTCTGGCGTTTCAACATGAGCCCCCCCCCCTCCGTAAGGCCACGCAATCCAGGAAACGGAGCCAAGCAGTCTACAAGTAGATCCCAATACAGGGGATATTTGGGTCTCTTGTGATTTCGTGTTGCTGTAAACATTTCTTGCGTAAGTCGCTAAACCAATTTGATAAATATCGAGTGTAGAACATTAATTAGCGATAAAACCTCCGGGTCAGATCAATGAAAACAGCAAACCTTGTATTGCTTGACGAGTGTCTTTAGACGATCGCGGCATTTCCAGCACTCCGAGTAGGGAATGCAGCTGCAACCAGCTCCCAGTTGTCGTCTTCGTCTTCTTTTTTTTCACAACGCCAAGCAAAAGAGGGATTAGTTAGCAATCATACACTCATACTAATTGAAATTTGACAAACATTTTCCGTACCTCGCTGAGTAGCAAACTGCTCAAGGATTGCTACGTCCTTAAACCTAAGCTTGAGCTATTTGATCGTCTACAGGGACATAAAGAAAACGTTAGTAATGAGTAGCTGTTGAATTATGACCAACGTACTTCTTCCGCAGTCCAGTTAAGACTTCGTGTCGGGATCTAATTTTGGGCGTGACCATGGGCAGATGGCTCTGGCGATCCGCTGCGCAAAGTGCCCACCCCTGCTGTTGGTATGCGTGCGACAGGGGTGGACAAACTGGTAGCTAGTGCTGAACCATCTAAGATGGCACGAAGCTCGTCGGGTATGCACTCCATGACTATCCAAGCCAGTGACTTTGTGAGTGATGCCAACCAGTGACAACCAGTGCTTCTACGATAACAACATCAATCGGATAAGGCAGGGATTTATTTGCCGAAGTTGCCCCAGGTGTCCTGGCCAGGGCAGCTGGGGCAAAAATAGAGGGCTCTGATTGATCGAGAAAGTTGCCCCAGTTAACTTACCCCCGAATGAAACATCCCCTAAGAGCATCTCCACCGGTGTGGCTATTTTTTTCGACAAACCCCACTTTGCTTGCTCTCGTTGCTGGGATTTTTTAACCCGTTTATACACATTTCAATAACGGTAGATCAAAAATCCCACCACTAAAAACTTCAGCAAATTGCCGAAGACACGTGCATCAACAATTACTAAGCAGAAAATGCGTTTAATAGCCTCTAGGTGGCATGCTTCATAAGGCCGCACACTAAAGTGTGTAGTGCAACACGCTACAGTGCACCTAGTTCAACGCAAGCGCTGTTGTTGCCGCTGTCATCGCTACCATCACTCCTCTAGTTAGTGTTATACACACGAAATAGCATAGATAGTCCATTTTTCTTTGCCGTTTTCGATAAAAATCCCACCATCTTTGGAGGATTTTTTGTCGAAACTGGACCTCCAATAACTAACGGATTTCACCGAATAGTACCCGGTCTTGTATTCCCCATAAGCCCCTATATCTTGATCAATTTTGAAGAGGGGACTTATAATCGGGTAAGGTCTTGTATTTTATGCATCTCGAGACTGAGGGTCTCAACATCAAAACTTTTTCTACGCTTCAAGGTAAAATATACACATATCTAGAAATTTGTCTTGCTCCGCTCGACTCAACTTTTCGGCGAGGCCTTGAAAAGGCAAGTCGGACCGTCATGGTTCTTGCGATAGAGCTGAAGAGCTTGGCCGGCGACCCATTATCGAGTTACTTTCTCCTTCTTTAGGCGGCTCAGTACGATGGAGGAGGTCCTCCAACTCCCCAAACGCTGGTTTTCTTCATCCTCCAGAGACTCTGATCTGGGTCGGTCTCGACGAACATATCTTCTCTCTTTATCGCCACCAGCGCCGAGCTAGAGCGGGTTTGAGGTTCCAACCGAAAAGCACAGAAGTGCTAGGTTGCACGGGAGGCGACTCCGTCACCCTCTGTGTTGATCCAGTCGACGACTTCTTTCTTCTTCCACATGTTGATCGAGTAGCGCTTACTTGCCAGAACACGGAGTTTCGTCTAGCTTCAGTTAAACTGCTCTGCGATAAGAGCTGAGATTGAGGACGAACGAGGACGCGATATGCCTCATTTTCTTACAAAGTATCATTAGTGGACCGGTCTTTTATTTCGTGCAGGTCTTCTATTTATTGAAGCCAAAGACGAAAACCGACCGGGCTTCTAATACCTACCGGTCTTATATTCGGTGAAATTCATTATTGCCAACTTTTTGTCGGACCGGTGTGAGTCTTATTGATTTTTTTCTTACAATAGCCACTATTGGTGGGATTTTTGTCGACCGGTGGAGATGCTCTAAGGGTCGTTCCTGCGATCCGGGTCGCGATCCCAAAGTTGTGATCTGATTGGTCAGCCACATTGTGATTTCGTACCCCCGGCGTACCCCCTGCGATCCGAGTCTCGGGTCGCGCTCTTGGTGGGATCGCCGGATCGCATGGCTGCTTCAACGCGGTGCTAAGACACCTTACATTAAAAACTGCATGAAAGGAGTTTACGGTAGGAAACTAGAGCTCACGTGCAACGCTATGCTCGTCGTTATATTTTTTACGCGTCTAATTGAGCGCACAGGGCTCACCAACAGAGATTAACACAATATTATGCATAGTATTTTAAGTTTTGGATTGTACACTGCACTCTGTGGCCTGGATCGCGATCTGGTTAAGAACGAACGGATTACGAGTGAAGCCTCCTAACCCTACGGATCGCGATCCCGGTTAGGAACGGCCCTAAGACCCTTGTTCAGGTGGGGAACACGTTCCTGTGCCAGAAAATAACAGTGATCATTGGCTAAAATAGGTTTCGTGGATCTACAAAAAAGGCTATTTGTGCTGGTTCGTGTTCCGGACGACTTGTTTTCATAATACCTCGCTAATGTGTTCTGGAGCTGGCACAAAAAAATCACCTAATCCCTTAAAACTGACCAATCACTGATTTTCCTGCCAGTCTGGCAAGGAACACGTTCCCCACCTGAACAAGGGCCTTCGCAGCCCAGTCTCGCCTCAGGGCCGTTCCTATTATAACCGGGATCGCGATCCGTAGGGTTAGGTGGCTTCACTCGCGACCCAGTCTACAGAGTGCAGTGTAACAAGCAAAATTTTAAATAATACTGTATGCGTAATGTTGTGTGAATATCTCTTGGTGAGCCCTGTGCGCTCAATTAGACGCGTAAAAAATATAACGACGAGCATAGTGTGTTGCGTGTGAGCTCTAGTTTCCTACCGTAAGCTCCTATCACGCAGCTTTTAATGTTAGGCGTCTTGGCACCGCGTTCATGCTGCCATGCGATCCGGCGATCCCACCAAGAGCGCGACCCGAGACTCGGATCGCAGG
>JAIKVD010000968.1:0-13589 GCA_024679075.1 Phytophthora uliginosa | reverse complement strand
GAGGCGCTCGAGGTCATCCCGCGCACGCTGCTGCAGAACTGCGGCGCCGACGTGGTGCGCGTCATGACGTCGCTGCGTGCCAAGCAGGCCGAGACGGAGGAGTCGTACGGTGTAGACGGCGTGACCGGCAAGGTGACAGCGTCGGAGGAGCTGGGCGTGTGGGAGCCCTTCCAGGTCAAGACGCAGTCCATCAAGACAGCCGTGGAGGCTGCGTGCATGCTGCTGCGCATCGACGACATTGTGTCCGGCCTGGCCAAGAAGAAGAACTAGGCGCAGCGCGAAGAGCGTGCATCGCATGGATATTAATATAGTTTTGGCCCCGATCGTGCTTTTGAGGGGCTGGAGATCGATCATTCAGGTGTGTAAACAGTCGCATCCGGGCATTTGTGTCCTGGTTACAGTCATGGCGCTGGATCGCGAGCTGAGGCGGTTGTTGGAGTACGCGCGGCAGCCGGAGACTGACAATTCCGTGTCGAAAGATGTGAATCCGCCGAGACCGACTGCGCGTGGCATTCTCGACCGTATCGTCGGCATCCACCAGCAAACCTGCGTGCCGTCCATGGGTGTGAGTGCTGACATGAATCTGCCAGAGCTGTTGGTCCTGACTGCAGAGACGGCAATTTTCCAGGGAGATTTCGAGGCTGCATCCGAGAGTGTCGAGTGGTTTTTCAGCGAATGTCAACTAAAGAACCAGGTACGACCATCATGGGGGATTGATCATGCACTTGAAAGTATCATCTAACGCACGTGTTGTTGATGTAGTTTTACTGTCGAGCGCAATTTGTTCGCGCTCATTGCGGGTCTCACGACGCTCAGGCAGATACGGGAGTGACGAAGCTGAAGAAGATGCTCAATGCCATCCACTTCATTTTGGCGGTGATCCCGATCGCCACGGACAGCCGCAAGCGCCCCACGTACGACTTCCTCGTCTACAATGCGTCGGTGACGTTCTGGCAAATTGCGCGCCAGCTCATGAAGGAGTCCACATTCCAGTTTCTGGTGCCGTCGCTGACCAAGATGATCGACGCACTCAAGTTGACTGCGGATGCTGATGTGGCGTGGCTCCTTCGACTGCAGATCGCTCTGGTTTACGCTCAAGTGGACGCGAATCAACTAGCAAACGCTGCGAAAACGATAAATGACGTAGTTGATGTACAGATCACTCCTCGCCTAGCTGACCCCACAAAGACTGGGGACGAGGCATTCAAGGCCTTGTACGAAGAAGCCTTGCGGATCCAAGTCCATGTCGGGTCGTTCAAGGACCCAGAGTGTCAGAAAATCGTGCCAAACGTCAAACGACTGCTTCCACCGAGTAATAAGCGGGCGTCACTACTCGTGAAGCTCCAGTGTGTCAAGTCGGGGAATCTCTCGGGGACCCTAGAGGCAGCGTATGTTGAAATCTTCCAGGAAGCGACGGGCTTTCTCGCTTTCACCTCTGAAACCCACATAGATGAAGTCAAGACGTTTGTAGCATCGCTCGAGCCGCGAGCTCTGGATGCCATCGACGCAGAAGTGATCGTGGAAACCGCAATTCACGCTGCCTTCAACAATACGTTGCCAATAGCAGCAGCGTGCGATATTGTCCTGCAACGCAAAGGCAAAAACATGCCGCCGAAGATCCGTGTATTGTACCAAGTGCTGGGTGCAATGCTGCTTATCACAATGCCCTCCCCGCACAGTGGCAGCAAGTTGAGTTCGCGACAACGCCAGTCGATGCTGCTTGCTCGCCGCGTAGACGGAATGAAGGCATTTGAGCGAGCTCTTCTAGCCAGCAAACGTCAGCAGGATCCACAGTTGGTTGAGAGGGTTTGCATCTACAGTTGGAATTTATCGCTACCATTGCTCCAGCCTCACTTGCGCAACAACTTGGCGCGAGTGTTGGGTCTTTCTTCCTCTGTCCTGGAAGAACTAGACTCTTTGCTACTTGGATTCCGTGCTAGGCTGTACTTGGAGGTTGCGAAGCTTGAAGTGGCGTCCGATTTTCTTGCCAAAGCGAACTCAAATGTCAGCAAAGCTCTCACACTGGACTACGGAACGATCACGCGGCCAAACGATTCGACTGCAATGACCGTCGAGCTTTTGAGTGTACATGAGGACTGGATTGTTCGCTCAGTTGATACGCATTTGCTCCCTATCAAGCAAAAGCTGGATTTGAAGCTGGGGACCGACAACTCTCTCTCGAAATCAAGCGAAATGTTAGCGATGCTGGAGCAGGTCAAAGATGGCAAAGACTCTCACCAGCAGCGAGCCTCTCTTGAGCGAGCCATTGACATGATGACTGAGATGAGTAGTCCAGTCGAGTCTCCTGCTGTTGCAGATCACATCAGACTCTGGAGTGAGATTTCATCGTTGGCATGGAATGGCTTGCACGATGGCGAGCTCGCACAGAGAGCAGTTGAAAGGACTCTCACGACATACTTCGTGACGACTGAAGAGGGGGAGGTTGTGATCCCGAAGAACATTTCTGGTGAGAAGAGTCTGATGATTCTCGAGGTTGATATGCGTCTACTGTTAGTTGAGATTCTTGCGACAAGGCTTCAAGACCAGGCAACACAAGTTGACAGTGTACGTCGTCAAGCAGAATCTGCTGGAAATCGGATTGAGTCGCAGGGTATTGGGTGGAAATCGGCTGGAAGAAGAAGATCGAGCGTTGATCTCACAGCCTTGGTACTTTTAGGAAAGGAGGCTTACGTGCTTGGAATCCACCGGTCGCATGCAGAAGCAGCGCCACCACCAGCGGATCCACCGACCGAGGACGCAGAACTAGACGATACCGCAATTCTACAAGCCCGACAAAGCAAGCTGGAGAGTGAGATACAAAGTGTAAAGAGAGAGATACTGAAGCACCTGGCCAGAGCCTTGAAGGCAGCAACGACAATCGGATGGACTTTTGTCCTCGAAAACACGTGCATCTACTTGTGGAACTATCACTTTCACGTCTTCCGCATGGTGCTGGAATCGTCTCGGACATCTACCAGTTCTTCTCCGGAAGCCTTCGACCCGCAGTGGATTCTTCCGGAATGTGCCAGTGCGTTTGAAGCTGTTTACACAGCTCTAGAAGCTGCAGCAAGTGCGGTCGATAGTGATCTCCTTGCCTGTGTTGGACTTGGCTTATCAAGTATTTACGAGAAGACTGCTCGGTTGGATAAGGCTCTCGCAATCGCGGATACCTTCTTGAAACGAAAGCCGTTTGCAGTCCCTGCTGACAGCCATGTAAGTAGTGTGGGTGTGCTGCACCTGAAAAGGTTCGCTGAACTGAAGTCTAGAGTCCAGATTGCTCAAAATGCAAAAGACATTGTGTCTACGGACACTAGCACAGCCCAACTCAAGGTAGTTGCGTATCTGGAAGCGATGGAGATGGTGTTCCGACAAATGCTGCTTCCTGCAGCCCAGCAATCTCAACTGATGGAAAAAGCCCAAGGATTGTATCAGAAAGCTGTCGGGATATGGCAAACCAGTGCACCTGAAATTTTTACTGCGTTTATGAGCGATGACCTTGAACGAGTGCTAGAAGAAGAGCAGCAACTGCTGGAGCTTTACGTGGAGATATGGGTGCGCGTAGGCTGCGGCGCATTCCGCCTCCACAGCACGAAATATGCCATTGAGTGCGCTGACCAAGCGTTGCTATCGCTGAAGTCAGGTGAAGGCAAGAAGGCCAGGCAGATGACTCAGCTTCTTGTCGTAGGGAGCACCTGGAAATGGTTTGCGATGGCTGAACTGCTGTATGGACGCGCGATATTGGCGTTAGGCCAAGGCGATTCTCCAGCGCAAAAGTTGCTACTTGCTTCGCTGTCTCATCTCGTGCGTGCGATCGAGTACGGACTTCGTGGTAACATCTCAACGCTGGTTATTCAAGCGTGTGAAGTGATCTGGAATGCATCTATATCGGCTATTAACCGAGGCAGCACCGTAGATAACGACGAAGCGGAAGAAGACAACTTCCTTGAACGCGTCGTGGGGCACTTGAGGAAGACTTTGCGCTATCTGGATCAAGTAATAGCTTCCCCCGAAGCCGATCTATCCTTTTACGGTGAAATGGTTTTGCTAACGCTTGCAGTGTGCGAAAAAGCCAACAAATGGACCGATCAGTTTGAGATCTGTGAGGCGGTGCTGAAAGCCTTTGGACCAACCTCCCACCGAGCACCTCTCCCAGGCGAAATTATGAAGGAGATCCAAACCGCGTCTGCAATATCAGGAGCGCACCTGGGGAAGCCAAGTGCTATGCCAAAAACTGGAGGAAGCTCCAAGTCGCCGGAGCAGCTCAAAGAATCACTTGTGCAGGCTAAAATCTTGCGGAAAGTAGCTTTTTCGTCTTGGAAGGACCCACCAGCCCAACTAAAGGCTCTATCCAACGCGTACGTAGAGCTGGATGGACAGTTAGAAGAGCAGGCGCTTGTGCTTGTCGATATCGCGGAGTGGTTGTTTACAAACCGTCTTCCATCTAAGAATGCCGAGGCTTATCTGGAATGCGCGACCGCAACGCTATTAAATTCTCAGAAGCAGAAACTTCTCGCCTCACAAATGGCGATGTCTCGAAAGACCTCAACTAGCCAGGTGTCCGTAGGTTCAAGACTCAAATCTAGTGTGGTGTACTCGCCATTGTGGTTTGCTGAAAAGCAGCTTCGCATCTTCGTGATGCAAGGAACGATACGCAAAACTTTCACAGAGCGCTCAGAATATTTACGTTTGGCCCTAATCCAAGTGGAAAAAGCGTGGGAGCACATCCTCCTCGTGGCGAACGAGATTGTGTTTCAAGCAGCGTTTGACGCGGACCCGTCTAATAAAACCAACAACGTGGACTTTGATGAGTGGAAGAAGGACAAAACGCCAAAATACTCGAAGCCTTTATCCGAGCGTGACTGGATTTACTTTTTCCTAGACCACGATGAAAATGCTGCTCATCGCTTTCACACCCCGTGGACTAAAGCGCTTCAATCGGTGCAATCGCCGACTTCGCTCCATATTACTCAGTCAGCTCTCACGTTAGCCTATCTCGAAGATCTGATGACGATGCTTCGTGACGATGGCGCTCACTACGGCTCTATGGTCCCTGCATTTTGTCTTTATATTGTCGTGTTCCACGCTTACATTCCGCATCGAGCTCATATCGCGCAAATCTGGCTGGAGTTGTTGCAGTTCGAACTGATGGAACGCCTGAACTTGAGCAAGTTTTCGCTGCCTCTACAGAGTGCTCTTGACATGATCCAGTCTCATGGAGCGACACTGATGAGAGAAATTCAGGATGGAGAAACATCTACAAAACTTCCAGATAGTAGTGACCTCACCTCACGAAAGCGGCTTGTGCTTCACAGTGATCGCCTGGGTGCACGGTCCAAAGCTGTGGCTTCGGTCAAGATGCTTCTCCAGTTTGGGTTTGTTCGCCAGGCGAAAACGCTTCTCGAGGTTTTGCGTTACTCGGTAAATGATCGCAGCGTCAACGGGAACAACGCTTCTGCTACTGAAGCAGTTAGCGAGTGTGAGCTTTTATCCAGCTATATCTTAGAGATTGAGGGTCAACGTGAGTGGGCGTTGGCACGGATGGCTAGTGCGCTCGAGTGTCAACAGCTTGACCTGTGTCGTTTCTTGGAGTGGACACTGCGAAGTTGCAAGTTGGACGCCAATCTTGCCTTGTCTCTCTGTACCTTGCAAGCTGCAGAGAAGAAGGCAGCTAAGACACTAGTAACTGCGATACGGCGTCCAGTCGTGCAAACACCAGGTATAAGCAAAGTCCTCAACGGTACAGCGTCTAGTCCACCAGACATTTCAGCAGTATGCCTACTCGCTCGAGTCATATTCAAACAGGCCACCATTTCGCTCAAGATATCAGCCGCCTCTAACGGTTCTGGTGTTCAGGTTCATTTGCTGGAGAGCAAACGAGCGTTCGAGAGATGCGTGCGAATGTTAAATCTCGTCGATGCAGAGTATGCCTGCACTCGGTTGATGCTGAAATATGCGCGGGCCTTACGATGCTTCGAACAAAACCACGGAGGCTTGCAGCTATCTGGCGCCGACATGGATCCTACAGACATCGTACAAAACGTAGTGGCGTTGCTTGAGAGCATTTTGACAAAGTTCTTCCGATATTCTGGTACAAAAGCGCTGCAGACGGAAGCTTATCAGCGAGAAGCAATTGTGAATCCCTTGGAATTGGACCTTGCAATGACGAAACTGGAGTTCGCCCGACTGCTTATGGCACCCGAGCTGTCTCCTGCTGCTATTCAAGAGAAAGAGATGACTTGGTACCGCTACTATGAAGACAGTCAGCGCAACGTAGTGGCAAAATGGCTTAACGCCACCGGGTCAGTGATGAAGACGAACCTTTCATGGAAGTTACCACGAGCGATGACGCTTATCACTTCTGCGATAGAGAAACTCGGTGGGAACTCTACCTTGGACATTCAGCATGCGATTGCTCAAGTGATCAGACTTCAGTGCCAGCGGCTTTCCCTCTTGCACGGCACTGATAGACAGACAGCAGATGCGATCCAACATCGCTTATGGACGCGTTATACTTCGTCTGACTCGCCTGACGTGACGTGGGTTTGCTGTCATGGAGCACGAGCTCAACTCGCTGTTGCTGCTGCCGACGCTGTTGCAGCGAGTCAACCTCAGACCCACAATCAGCCTTCGACTCAAGCCGGCCAGGAAGAGAACGATGACCAAGAAGAAGAGGACGACGAGGAGGAGGAAGGGCTTGATCAAGGCCGCTTTGACGAAATGTTGGCTGCCCGCGCCGCTCAGATACAAACGTACCAGGTCTTTGCGTTCGAAAAGCAGTGCTTGGAGCTTTTGAAGCTTTGCTCGAACGAGCTCATCCAACTTTTAGGTTGTCGCCGGCCTTTTGACTGCGCTAAGAACGTGCTCAAGCATCAGAGCGCGGAGGTGATTGAGGTTGCCAATAATCTGTTCAAGAAATGCGTCTCAGAATCAAACGTGCAGCGCCTGCATTTGCGACGAATGAAGAAGCTCCAGAAGACCCACACAAGCGCTACAGCACACAGCCTTCCGTTCCAACTGTCGCAACTCTACCTGAACCAGCAATCTGAATCGTTCAAGCGGATGAGCGTCGGCTTTCGAGTTGATTCAATTGTGGCTGCGTTACCGAGTTCCATCCGCGTGCTGTGTCTTCACTTCTCCTCGGATCGTTGCTTTCTGTACGCTGCATTGTTGGGCAGTACCGAGAGGCGCGTAGCGATTGCACGCATGGAATTCACTGACATCCAGACAGCATTGCTCGAGCAGCTACGGAAGAGAATCGACGCGTGGAGAGGGAAATGTACAAAAGAAACCTTGGCTTACGAAGACGCCCACGGCCAGGATGAAATGAATGAATTCATGTCAGTGGAGCCTCAGTCGTCAGACCGCAGCGACGATATTTTGGAGGAGGAATTCACGGCCATCATCAATCACACTATCGAATTGCTCGGACCTCTATTCACCCACTCAGCTATGAAAGCGGAGCTGTCGAACAACCTTGCAGGTAATACACTCGTCCTTCTTTTGGATCAAGTGTTGTCTTGCCTCCCAATGGAGGCTCTCCCAGCGCTACAAGCTGCTGATGCCATCGCTCGAGACTTTTCGATCCAAATGCTGCATCAGAGGCTCATGGCGATGAAGAAGCAGCCGCTAAGACCAAACGAGGTTCGCGCCATCGTGGATCCCCACAAAGAAGACTCGGGAAGTCCCAGCGGTCAGACCTTAACGAGCGTGGTGAAGCAAGCTGGATGGAAGGACGCCTTCGAGCACGGACAGATCCCAAGCGTGACAGACTGGCAGCAGGCGCTTCTTGCTCGTCGCGGTGGTGGTCTCATCTACGTTGGGCCCAACCGCGTCCTCGGCTCGTGTCTCCCGCTGCAACAGCTCACAGGTATGAACGTTGCACTCACATGTCAAGCGATGATTCTGCTCGACCACGCAGAAAACTCGAAAAGCTCACGCCGACAGAGCAAACTTGACAGCGAGAAGCCCGCATGGGAGAAGGAGGTCGACTGTGACCCCTACCGTCGTGCGCTGCTCCTGACGCTCTGTGGAGTGAACGTGCTGACCATCAACCAGTGGACGACAACATTCAACGGCAATCGCCGCCTAGCCAGCGGCCTGCTCCAGAACTTGTCCAAAGGCCACTACGTCGGCAAAGCGCTCAAGAAGTTCAGCGAAACAACGATCGCAGCTTCTCCGTCGCTACCTGTCGCAGTCGCTTCACCAACAGACCCCACCGCTGTCCCCACCAGCCCAACCACAACATCCGAGGGCGCTGTAGGTAGTAAACTGCAGCTCAAGAACCGGTTCCGCTACAACGCCGTAGTGTACGGACTGGCGCACCTCAGTCTCAAGAGCGGCGACTAAACTAATAGTTGCCTTTTTCACACGTCGCATATTGAATTCCGTCTAAGTACGAATATGATCCTGAGCCTAAGCATGAGTTCAAATTGACGATGTCTCGGCGGACGGTGGCGCTCTTCGGCGGCGCCTTGGCGCTGCGCCTGGCGCTGCTGCTCTACGGCCACGTGCAGGACCAGTTCATGGCCGTTAAGTATACGGACGTGGACTACGACGTGTACCAGGACGCGGCGCGGGAGATGGCGGAGGGCAACTCGCCCTTCGAGCGCACGACGTACCGCTACACCCCCGTATTGTGAGAGTGTGGCGGTTGTTACGAGGGGGCTAGTTGTGGATTAGATTTCACATTTTTATGACTTTTTTGTTATTAATTTTTAGAGCTTTTATGCTGCTGCCGAACATTTACGTGCACCAAGTGTTCGGCAAGTTGCTGTTTGTCGCCTGCGACCTGCTGGTGGGCTACGTGTTGTACCAGATCCTGCGACTGCGAGGACTCCCGGATCAAAGTGAGACAAAAAACATAAAGGAGATGATAGTTTTTGTTGATTTTTATTTGCTAATTGAATTCTTGTTGTTGTTGTGGGGTAGATGCTGTAAATTACTGCTGGTGAGGATTTAGGAGTTTTTTTTCGGTTGCTGGAGGTGCTGACAATGGTGGTGTTGGGTGGCTTTAATAGTGTTTGGCTGTTCCATCCATTCTCGGTGAACATCTCGACGCGAGGGAATGCGGACTCGATTGTGGTGCTGCTGGTGATGCTGTCGCTGCTGTTGATCATGCGCAAGCGGCTCGTTCTTTCGGCACTAGCGTACGTACTTTTATCAGCTATATTTATTGTGCATTACTTTGAAGTAGGATATTTTGAATTATGGTGATAATTGCCTTTCTACCTCTTTGTAGATATGGCGCTGCTGTTCATTTTAAGATCTACCCTATCATCTATGCGCTGGCTTTCCTCGTGGTACGATAGCTCGGATTGAAAAGGGTTTACATTTACCTACTAACGACAACCATATTGTGTTGGATTGCCGACTTCGATTAGTTTCTTAACGCAGACTTCCGTACTTCAAATACCAAGTGGACCTCGTCCTGTGGATCCTCTGTTTGCGTTTGGGTGAAGCTTGCTGGACAGCTCAATCGGGATCGCCTGGTGTTCGGCGTTGTGAGTGGGGGACTCTTCCTTGTTCTCGCTGGCGACTTCTACTACCTGTACGTACCAAATCCGAATGCTATGGACGAGGCAATGCGAGCTAACAGAGTTTTCTACCCTGCGCAGCTACGGATTTCAATTTCTGTACGAAGCGTACCTCTACCACTTTACGCGCACAGACAACCGCCACAACTTTTCGGTCTACTTCTACGATCTCTATCTCCGATACAACACCCCTTCGGGTTTCGGAGTTGGGCTTCTTGCCTTCTTGCCCCAGCTTACGTCACTCGTAGCCATCTCGTTCGCTTATGGCCGAGACCTACCCTTTGCACTTTTTGCACTAACGAAGGTTTTCGTGATTTTTAACAAAGTTTGCACGGCACAGGTACGTTGCAACTGCCATGCACCTGAATTCTTTCTGACATTATTGTAATGTGCTTTTGCCAGTATTTTTTGTGGTACACCGCGTTTCTACCGCTAATTTTCCCGCTGACAAGCTTGAGATTCAAGTGGAAGGGCCTAATGATGATTGCTGCGTGGCTGGGGGGCGAGGTAAAACAATTTGTACAGTTTCCTGGTGCAAAGAGGTGTTATTTTTGACGTTGTTTATTGGTATACAGCTGCACTGGTTGTACTGGGCGTACTATTTGGAAATGCAAGGCTCGAACACGTTTTTTCCGCTCTGGTTAGCTGGACTCGCTTTCTTCTCGGTGAATATCGGTATCCTTGCCACGTTTATGCGACACCATTCGTTCACGCCGCTATTCCAGAGAGGCCAAATTCTTCAACTGGTACCGACTGGCCGCCAAAAGCAGCAGTAGTTGCGCTTGAGTCTATATTGCTGTCTGCTGAGGTATCTGCTTCGTCCTTCTGCCATCAGCCTAGAGTCATTCATAATCGGTAAATGCATATTTTTTTAAGTTTGCGTTTATTAATCCTGAAATAGAAGTAGAGTTATAGTGACACCGACAATTTCAGGGGTCTCTTGATGATAGTTCAGCAATTCTGCAATAAGCTCTTGAAGTACTCTTCACTTCGGAGCGTTCGCGAAATGTTGGAGCCAAGGTGTCAATTGCGCACTGTTGGAGTGAATGAAGCATCCAAACAACGGTTTAGTTTAGCAAATGTAAGTCGAAAAAGAACATTCAATGCTTGACGACCATGGCGACATTCTAGCAGTATAACAAGAGCTTGGTTCGTTTATTGGTGCGCACGATACGGTGGAAGCAGTTACTCACCGCGGTCGGCATGACAAATTGTAAGGCGATCATGAAATACTTTCATTAACTTAAAGAATCAAACCACTGGATAGCTTTCAATCAGCTGACAACTCGAAACGCCACTACACATACAATACCACGCCATGAAGCAGAGGGTTGCAGCTGAATTCGAAACACCTCTGCTATGCTCTCACGCACCAGGCCAAATCACTGACCGAGAGCTTTAGTTCGCGTCTTCTGCTCTTCCAGATTTGTCAACGGCGCATACCGCACATTGTTGGCTTTCAGACCCACAAGGTTCTTCAGGTCCACAACTTGAACGTCCTCTTCAAAGTGCACTTTTTGCGGCTTGGCTTGTAAGAGCTGCGGCGGTTGGTACTTCTTCAGTAGTAGCGACGAAATCACCACTGATACCGAAGAAAACGCCATGGCCAGACCAGCACACGCAGGCGGCATCATTCGATGAATCAGAGGAAAGAACATGCCGGCCGCCAGCGGGATACCCACCACGTTGTACACGATCGAGAAGAAGAAGTTAAGAACATGCCGGCCGCCAGCGGGATACCCACCACGTTGTACACGATCGAGAAGAAGAAGTTCAACTTGATGCGCGAGAACACGACGCGGGCCAAGTCCAAAGCTACCACCACGTCCGTCAGAGCGCTCTTCACAAGCACCATGTCTGCCTCCGCCTTGGCAATCTGAGTGCCGGCACCGATAGCCATGCCGATATCCGACTGCGCCAATGCTGGCGCATCGTTGATGCCGTCGCCCACCATGCATACCACGCGCGGCTTCAGCGTCAGTGGGTTTACCTGCGACTGCAGTGCCTTGATCTGAGACGCTTTTTCGCCAGGAAGAGCCACCGCCTTAACGTGGTTGATGCCCATCTGACGCGCAATCGCGCTGGCCGTGCGGAGATTATCGCCCGTGATCAGCCACACGTCCAACCCCATCGACTTCAGGTGCTTCACGACGTCCGCTGCTTCAGGACGAGGAGCGTCAGCCAACGCAATCACGCCCGCCAACTTGTTCTTTGCTTCACGACGTCCGCTGCTTCAGGACGAGGAGCGTCAGCCAACGCAATCACGCCCGCCAACTTGTTCTCCACGCACACAGCCACGACAGTCTTGCCCTCCATCTCCAGCTCGTGCATGTGAGCGCGCATCTTCCCGGCGATCTCGATGCCCTTCTCCTCGCAGAACTCAGAGTTGCCAACCATCACATTGGCAGCAGTAGTGCGTGAAGTCACCTCGCTGGCAGTCACGACACCTTCAATACCGCGACCAGGAACTACATGGACCTCGGTCGGATCCTGCAGTTCGAGCTTTTCATGTTCCGTCGCCGTCACTACGATGGCCTTAGCCAGAACGTGCTCACTCACACACTCCAAGGACGCACCGTAGTACAGCAGTTCGCGCGGCGTGTACGCACGGTCGGCCACCACTACGTCACGAACCGAAGGGTGACCGACAGTAAGCGTTCCCGTCTTGTCGAACACGATGGTGTCGATGTAGCGCGCGGTCTCCAGCGCACGGCCGCCCTTGATGAGGACACCCTTCTTGGCCCCGACGCCACATCCAACCATCACAGCCGTTGGTGTGGCCAGCCCTAAAGCGCACGGGCACGCGATCACCACGACCGAGATCGCAAACAATACAGCCAGGTACATGTCATCTGAGTGATCGGCCACTCCATCCACACCTAGCTCCACCTTCCACTCAGTAGGAATGAGGTTGAGTGACAGTACAGTTATCCACACAATAAACGTCATCACCGCCAATCCCAGAACACACGGAGCGAAAATGGATGCCAGATAGTCTGCGTATGCCTGAATGGGGGCCTTGTTGAGCTGAGCATCTTCAATCAAGGAGCAAATCTGTGCCAAAGCCGAGCTCTCTCCACCCATGCAGCTCGACTCAATCACCAGTGTGCCCTGCTGGTTCACCGTTGACCCGAACACATAGTCGCCTTCCATCTTTGCCACCGGCATGCTCTGCCCTGCTGGTTCACCGTTGACCCGAACACATAGTCGCCTTCCATCTTTGCCACCGGCATGCTCTCACCAGTGAGCATTGACTCATCCGTCGAGCTGGAGCCGGACTTCACCACTCCGTCTGTAGGGATGTTAGCACCAGGGAGGATGCGAAGAAGGTCCCCTCGCTGCACCAACTCGATCGGGATTTCACGGTCGCGTTTCCCATTGGCAATCAGCAGCGCCGTCTTCGGCTGTAGCTTGGCCAGTTCTGACAAGGCATCAGCCGTCTTGCCCTTCGCCATCGACTCCATGTACTTGCCCAACGTGACGAACGTCAGGAGCATCGCCGAAGACTCGAAGAAGTGGTGGCCCTGGTAGTTTTCGTGCAGCGCCGACCTCATCATCGACACAAAACTGTACGTGTAAGACATGGTGGTGCCTGCTACAACCAAGAAGTCCATGCCCATAGCGCCGTGCTGCAGACCCTTCCACGCTGCCACGTAGAACCGCCAGCCCACACCAAATTGCACCGGCGTGGCCAGCAAAAAGAGCAGCAACAGCTTCACCGTCACGGCGTTAAACACTGGGGTCATGAGCACCCTCTCGACCGGCGGGATGTACATGAGCACCATGTGGATGAGCATGGCCGGCAGCGAGAAGAGCATGGCCGTGGTCAGCAGCTTGCGCCACTTGTCCACCTCCGACTTGCTCAGCGCGCTCTGGTCCGCGGTCTCCAGCGCCACCTCCGCTGAGTAGCCCAGGCCGTTGATGCACTCCAGCACGTCCCGCGGGCCCGTCTTGGCCAGCTGCTTGAGGTGCACGTGCGCCTTGTTGAGCGGCAGGTTGACCAGCACTTTGGTGACGCCCGGCAGTTCGCCCACCGCCGACTCGATCTTGCCCACG
>JAIKVD010000967.1:0-13615 GCA_024679075.1 Phytophthora uliginosa | reverse complement strand
GTTCGGCCAGAGCTCGCCGTGTTTGAGCTTGTGGCGGCCGCTCGTGCAGATGCCGTTCGCCCCACACGACGACCAGCGTCGATGTCCCCACAGCCAGTCGCAGTTCTTCGCGTAGGAGTGAGTGCGGGGCTCAGCAACCTTCAGTACCCTAGCTTCGTGTTCACAGCTGTACCATATGATAAACGCAATCGTAATTCAACCATAATGAAGTGGATCTAAAGGTTGGGCCCAGGCCAGTAGCCGTCTTCGTGCTGATTCCAGGTGTGTTGCAGTAGCAGCTTCTCACGGAGATTTTGCGTGTGCGACCGTCGTCTTCGTCCAGACTCTCGATTTTCGCGTTTGGCGGTGAGTTCTCGTGGTGGTCGCGGCACAGGCGGCGGTGGCGAGCACGGAAGCGCTCAATTTTGACCGCTCCGTCGTTGGAAACAATGTTGTGGGGCGGAAGCGCGGTCTGGAACATGTTACGAGTGCGAGGGCAATGAAGGACGGGACTAGGACGCTCCCGGATCGGAAATGAGGGCAGACAGTTTGGCCAAAAAAGTGGTGAACGTACCGAGCGATGACAGGTACTGTACTGAACTTGCGCCAGCCACACCTTGCATGACCATCGCCTATTAGATACTTCCGCGCTTCAACGTCGTCTGCCGACAGCTGAGACCAACGCCTGCAAGGTGTGCATTTCTACCCAGTGCATTGGCCAACAATCTGGTAGTTCATCCTCGAAAGCCGCTTGCGTCCCCCTCGCGAAGACAATCTGTAGAATATAAATAGCACGCGCCGGTGGAAGGCAGTGACGCAGGATCTGCAAGCTGCGTCTTTGGTTGCTCAGTTGCTCAGGGTGATCGCGCGAGGTATCAACAGGTGATTGGCCCCGACAAGGATCGCGTCTGTTTACTTGCCACGGTCGAGATTGAAGATGTTAGGATAGATCAGTTTCTTTTAAAGTAAATACTCGGAGCTCTGCTCGTTCAGACCAGCAGGGCGCGCACACTCTCGATACTCATGGCGACGGCACTGATGAGCACGATCACGGCCATCGAGAAGATAATCAGGCTAGGACATTGAAATCGGCGCACGACCTTGAGCAGACACAGCTGGCCGATGTACGTCATGAGGAAGCCCATGGGCAGCAGAAGCTGCGCTAGATGCATGTCCATCTTCCCCATCACCACGTAGTTGAAGGCCGACACTGTCGAGAAAAATAATAAAAAATAGTCAGCAATGCAGCAGATGCACACGATCTCGTACACGCCGAACTTACTTCCGCTGGAAAAGAGCACGGTTGTTGCGGTCATGGCTGAGGCGGCTGAAGCGTCGATACCCACCTCGAGCAGCAGTGGCCCGTTAATGATGCCCCCGCCGATACCAAACATACCGGAGACCGCTCCAGCCGCAAGCGAGAAAAAGGGGAAGAACCGAATCGACGACGGCGTCCACTGCAAACACAAAGTAATGGTGAGACTTTCCGCCCTCCGTGAACCCTCGTACCGCTGCTCGTTATCGTTACCTTGATCTCGTGCGCCTCGAGCTCATACTCGGGGTTTTGCTGTTTCTCGTAAGTGGCACTCAAGTTTTTCAGCGAAAAGTAGCTGATGCCGACCAGGAAGGCGTAGGGCATTGCCACGAGCGCCGGGTACAGTGCCGACGACGAGTCGATGCCCAGAGGACTGTCAAAGTCCTTTCCTCCACGGAGGATTCTCATCCCAGCGATGACGACGAAGAGAGCCATAAGGGTAGCAAGCTTCCGCCATGGTACGTCTGCCTGCGGCTTCTTCTCGGGTGTCGAGGTCTTCTCGATCCCAAGGAGAGAGGTGGACTCGGGCGACACACAACACCGCCAGTGCTCTTTTTGGCGAGCACCGATGGCTTTCTGCAGGGTCCGTGTGCCCGTGAGACTCAGCACGAGAACCAACAGCACGCACAGGAGCCAGGTTGGCAGGACGGTGTTGAGGTACGTCCCGCATGTTGCCCCCACTAAACACAACACCAAAGTGAAAGTTGTTGTCAGAACCAAAATCATTTCGACGAAAGTCTTTGAAAAAAGGGCAACGGACACAAGAGAAGCGGCTGCATCACGAGGATGACATCCCAGTCGATGAGCGGTGTGGTCGAGTCGTCCCGGGTGCGGCGCAAGTTCAGGAAAAGGTTGCCGAAAGCTGCGGACACACAACACGGACTCAGTCACTTGGACAAGAACTTTTCAGCAGTGAGGCGTACCTCCTCCAAGGATCGTGATGCTGGAGAGAGGGATAGCCGTCTGCGAGATACCACGTCAACCCGAGTCAGTTTACAGATTGACTGATGTCCTCGATGCAAGTCGGTCGCACCTTGGCGCTGAGACCGCACACCAAAATGTAAATGGGGTCCAGTACGCCTCCGCCGCCTGTGCCTCCTCCAGCAGCGACGAAGATGACCAGCGCTGCGAGCGCAATGCCGAAGACCTCGCGCTGCGCCAGCGACACCGTCTCGTCGAGTTCTGGGATCACTGCTTCATCCGCTGGCGACAAAGTGGAGACTCCCTGCTCGCTGCGCAATGTTTGCGCGCTGGCTGCCACCAGTGTCAGAGCTGTCCAGACCAGCAGGATGACGCCTGATTGCAATCCAAGTCGCTGGTGCATCGTGCAGATCGGATTGCGTTGTGCGAAACCAACTGCGCGCGCAGCGGCTGGACCGGAATTGGCGCCGCACTATATGGGATCGCGCAGTCGTTGCAGCAGCTAGAGGAATCTTCCCATCTACTCGCACGTGTCCAATCATAACCGGCAACGGGGCCAGCTCACGAGCACTCGAATGCCCCAGAGCATTGCTCACTGCAAGCCGAGTGTCGCTTGGAGATTTTCGGGCAGAAATGGGGCGAACCTGACAATGGATCGCCGTGCTCGCGCTCACTTCAACCTTGACTATCGGGTCCGGTGGACGGTGACGTTGCTCTCAGTCCTAACATGTAATGTATTCGGATTCACGAAACGCTCTCTGTCCTGCAAAACCACCGTTTTCCTTTAGAGCTCTATGCTGTCGTCTAGGTGGCGATTGCCGACCTCCCACTTGAGGTACCTTTGGCCTGGAGACTCGTGATTTCGTTTGCACAGGACGAATTGTGGGTTGGTAAGAGTTACTTCTACGCTGCATCGTAACAGCCATAGCAAAGCTGGCACTTGGTAGTTGTAGTTAGCTACAGTACTAACCTTCTGCCGTGAAATTAGCTCGACGGTAAATGTCGAGCATCAGGTTTTCAATTGCGACCAGATCGTGCGAGGTTATCGTAGGGAAGTGAGTTGTTTTAATTGTTGAACTCTGAAAGGAGTAAGGCGAAGAACACTTACCTGGATATCAGAAAGATTTATCTGTGCAACGCCTAATTAACTTTTATGGATGAACTATAGTACAGCTGCGAACTCGGACACTCGAGCGGCTCGAGACGAGCTTTCACATGTAGAACATGGGCTGGTAATAGAGTGCTCGCCGCTGATCGCCAATCGTGGCGTAGTGTACTGGGCCAAAAGTCGAGAGTTGTTGGATAGGTCCAAGTCCCGGGAACCTCCGCTGCCACAGACTAGCGCCGTTGAATCCCATGGTCGTCACTTGCTTGGCCACCTCGGTCATGTGCCGCCTTTGCTGCACGTCCTCGTCAGAAGACGGTTCAACTGGAAGCTGCGGCGGCTCCTCCTTCGAGAATTTGAATTGCAGTTGATCCGGTTCGTAAGACGGAGCCTTCTCCCCCACCGGCTCCTCCGGTTCGTAAGACGGAGCCTTCTCCCCCACCGGCTCCTCCGGCTCGTCGTAGAAGGCCTCGGGCGACGACGAAAAGTCGAAGGCGTTGAAGGCGTTGAAGCCCAGGTGCATCTCGGTGCCGGCCGACTTGGGCCAGTAGCCGTCCTCGAACTCGCTGCAGAGCCGATCCCGCTGCTGCTTCAGCCGCCAATTGGCCGAGATCTTGCGCGTGCGGCCTTCGTCCTCGTTGAGGGCCTCGACCTTGGGCGATAGTGACAGCGCTGCAGACTCGCGACAAAGGCGGCGGTGGCGAGCGCGATACCGCTCGACCTCGGAGGCCGATCGTCTGGTTTTGGGGGCGTTAGACGCCGGCTCCAGCGGCTTGAACTGAAACATGACACTGCAGGTATCTCGAACTCTTGTGGGGTGTGCTGAAAGTCGGAGAATGAGGGCGGACGAGCAATGCGGCGAGGATTCCGGTCCGTCCACGTTGAAGTGTGACAGGGTTAGCTTTTCGGCCAATCACGGCGGGGTGCAGTGAAGCGTCAGTTCAGCGTTGCAGCCGCATTGACGAACGCTTGCATTGATGGCGGCTGTTAGCAGCGCTCGGGTGACGTCGGGGTGCGAGCCCGCCTGTCCCCCAACAGAGGCATTGGGGTGACAGGCATTGGCCCCATGAACCACCTCCATCGACAGGCCTGCTCAGACCGAGGTGTTGTGCAGTCCAGTGCGCACGAGTCGCACCGGCGCGAACCGCATAGATCAGTCATAAACAGAGTGGTGACTGCGCCGCTGGTGAAGCAGCGATTGGCCTCTCCAGCGCTAGGTCGATGGCGCGTGGATTACAGCGGCTGGTTGCCAGAAAGTGCTCGCAATTAGACTGCCTTCCGCGGCAAAGATCGCCCCGGCGACGGCTGCTAACGTATGGATCTGCCTTGTTTGCTGTTTTTAAACCATTAAAATGGTGGCCTTGCTCACTGAGCAGTGCTGCTGTTGTACTGCTGTAGGCAAAATCGAAGCAGTTGATAGCAGCGTTCAGTGATTGGTGGAAATAGGGATGATTACTATTTGAGAGGATTAGTATGAAACGAGGGTGATTGTTCATTGAAAAGATTACTTTGGGCCACGTTGAAGTTGACGGCCCATCATAGGATGCGTAAGCTCGAGATGCCGAGTGCCGCGTCGTGCTGCTCCACGCGCGGGAACAGCTCAGCTCGCATGACCTCGTCCAGCGCGCCTAACGCCCGGTTTGCGTGGAACACGACCACGCGGTCCCGGTCGACGCGCGCCACGTGCTTGAGCGTGTGGTACAGCGGCGAGAGCTGGTCCGGCATGAGTTCCAGCATCTTCCACCCAAGCAACTCCACGAGGTACCGCAAAACGAACACGGCTCCACGACGCACGGCCACCACGCGCTGCTGCTCCTCCTCCTCTCGGTGCTGACGCAGCTTTTGCTGCTCGTCACTCTCATTATCGCTAGCCGGTCGGCGCTTGACTACAAGCTCGAGCTCCATTTGAAGAACACCAAAGACGCAGGTTAGGATATCAAGCAGGAACGGCTGCAGTCCCCACTGCAAAAGCGCGCAAACCTCTGCAAGATTTGACAGACAGCTTGCTCTCAGGGTGGCGGCCGCAAGGAGTTTCTTGTCACTCTCTGGTTCGTCGGCTGACTGCGCCGTTTCTTCTACCTTCGAGCCCGGGCTTTCAACTTCCTGAATAAGCTGGACCCGCTTGCTTGTCTCTTGTTGCATGCGCTCCACGTGCTTTCTCTGCGAAGGAGGTGGACGGATGCAGTCCAAGTATGCGTATACAAACAGATTGCCGTACTTGGGGAGTGTCTCGCCGCAACGCTTTGCAGAGAACAATAGCGCCTCACTAAGTTTGATGCGAGACTCGAGCGAGTTACTCGAGTCGAGCAGTGCCTTCACCAAAGCGGGAATGGCAACATCGGGGTGGGCATCTGCCAATGCAGCCAAACCCTGGATGGCTGCAAGAAAGACGTAGCTCTCGGAGTCGTATAGATGAAGAAGAAAGACACGAGCTAAAGCATGCACCCGCGGTGTCCACTGTGCGTCGTGGGCATGAGTATGACTCCGACGGACAAGCTTTGTCAGTGTGACAACACCACGTGCACGCAGGGGCACCAACTCACTTGAGAGATCTTGTTCAGCCTCCCGAAGCACGTCCTCAAAGCTTTTCTCACCCTCTATCGTTGTACTGGTACGAGTAGTTTTCGCCGCGCCACGGCTTAGTATCTGCGCGCGCGCGTTGCTTGAAAGCTCAGCAACTTCAGGTCGCGGATGACGAGACAATACTTCCAACACCGGTAGCATTGCACGTAGCTGCTGCTCCTCCGAGTCGCTACGATGGGACGAGCCAGCCTCCAGAATGGTCATTATCACGCCCAGACATATCGTTAGGATCTCATCGCCTTCTTCCTCTTCTTCCTCGTCTTCTGATGGCATAGTGTTCCCTTCCTGCAGCTCTTTATCCACAAGCTTCATTGCAGGTGTGTTGTAAGTCTCCAATACTGTTCCGATGCATTGCAATACCGTAGCGGCGCTGCGCAACACAGACGGTCCTAAGCACTCGATAAGCGCCAGCAGCAGCGTCAGTACCATTTCAATACCTTCAACACTCGTCGGACTTTTCATAGGCTCATATAACGCCAGAGGCGACGCTGCATCTTCCCTTTTATCGATCCAATTGAGGCCCTCACTTCCGCCGTGCTTTCGCACCTGCATATATGTGAGCAGGAGGGACGAAAAGAGATCGCCTACCACTTCCGACTTTTCGAGCTCCTTGTCGCCCAGAAGCTCCACCAGCGGCATTATCAACACCTTAAATGATTCGGTGGCATCTTCTTCATCTGCCGCCAAAGTAGACCCCTGTACAAGACGAAGCGAAATTCCGCCGCCACCTCCGGCACAGAACTGCCGTAGTGGCCTCCACGATTCTTGGTTATACTTTCTTTGGTATCCACATGCTGTCAGCGTAGGCTGAAGCGGCAATGTGACGGGTAGCACGGCCACTTGTAAAAGCAACGACGCACTCGAACATGATCGGATCCATACACTAAGAAGCGCACGCAGTGGTGTCGCCAGAAAACTCTTGCTGGTTGCCGCGAACACGTACATATGCAGAAGTGGGCGCACTAACGGAGCGAATGCCTGTAGAAAACGCTGGGAAGGGGGTGGGCCACACAGGAGCAGCCGCGCAATCTCGACACAATGCGTCAACGCAGCCTCATCATTTGTATCCCCGGAGGAAGTAGGAGGATCCACCCGGCTATCCTCATAAATTAACAACGGGTGGAACAGCTTCGCCAAGATCTGCGTGTCGAATAGCATTGGGTGGCGTGTCGCGAGCTGATCCGCCAGCAGTGCTGCCATTTCACCCAGCAGCTTGCTGCTAGTGTTTCCCTTTTCAGGAGTCACCGCCGCAAGCAATAGCTCACGCACCTGGGTGCATAGAGCCCTCGCATACTTTTCCGGGTCTTCACCGCTGGGGCACTGGCAGATGAGAGTCGCAACCTGCATTCTAGCTTGCGTGTTTCCCTCGTCCACAGCTCCAAGCAGCATCTCGATTGTAGCCACGATACCTCCATCTTCCATTAGCAAGCGTGACAGCAAGTTCCCACACCGCGCCTTGAACCGCTGACCGACAGCCTGTTCACTCGCAGCAGGAGTTGCCTGCCCCAGAGCTGCGCGCAGACTACTCATACTCATCCGCAGCGGCAGCACACGAAGCACCATCTCTCTCAGTCGAACGAATTCCGTCTGCACAGGCGTAGGCGTCTGTGTATCCATCGCAACCTCTCCATAGACAAGGAGAGCTAGCAACTCCACCACATACTTGGGCAGCAGAATCGGTTGGAACTGCGGCAGCGACAGCAGCTGCAACAATGCCTGCGTAATATGCAACAGCTCGTTCGACGTCTCTTCACTCGTCCTCTGGCCGTCCACTATAACTCTGCTATACCCTCGGTAGCCCCACATCAGCACGTCCTTGGAAACTGTACGCACCAGACACAACAACACACATCAGTTCCCCACTCTACCTCATCTAGACTCTCCCCAGCATAAGCTCCTTACTCTCCAAAGTGCGTGTAGGTCTCCTCTTCTCTACGGGCATCAACACCCCGGCGACCACGCGAGGGTACGCCCCCCAGCAGAACAGCAGCTCCACTGCTGCCTGCAGAACGGAATAGTCGCGCAGACTCAGCAGCCCCGCGGGCGCCTTGGACTTCTCCGCTTGTCGGGGAGTCTGCGGGCCCATTTTCTTCCTCTCTTGGGCCTCGAGGGCGTCCAGGCGCGTCATACACAGACACAATTTCTGGAAAATGGGCACCAGGCCGCGTCGCCACGCTTCGTCATGCCATTGCGAGCTGTCCTGCGTCTCGGAGGACGCGCACAACACGCGCACGGCCTCCACGACGTCGTGGTGGACGTCCACATCGTCCTCCGTCTTCTTGATGTCCCGCAGAGCGTCCACGAAGACGCGCAACGAGCGCATAAGCGCCTGCTGCTGCTTCACCTCGACGTCCATCCTTTGACCAGCAAAATATGACAATAGCGGGCGGGGTTACGGTCGGGGCTACGCAAACTTTGGAAAGACAATATTTGTATTGAGGTTCGGGTAGGTTTTTTAGTTTGGGGGACGTCCACACAGACATTGTGTCCACCTGTGTCTACGAGTGTTTAAGCACGAGCAGCACCGTCATGATGAATATCATGACGAGCAGCAGGCCGATGCACTTCATGGGACGACCATTCTTCTGCGTCTCCTCGGCCTTCTCGAGCTCCTCGATGCCCTTCTCGGTCTGCTCCACCACCTGCTCCATGTTGTAGTCGATGCGGTCAAGGATCGTGCCCTGGTCGATCACGAGCACCGCGAGCTCCTTAAATATTGTAGCCAGCTCTGTGATGGACGTGGCGATGCGTTGGATCTCCTGGTCGCGCTCGTTAATAACGTCCTCGGCGATTTCCACCTCCGTGACCTGAGCCTGTGTGAATCCCTGCATCCGCAAGCAAGGAAACAAGCAAAAAGGAGAGATCGTGCACAGTGGCGTTAGACTACCCAATCATTATTACAGCCCACAGATTCCAGACACTCACCGTGTCAGCCCCTCCGCGCCGTTTCTGCTTGGCCTCATTTTCTGCGAGGAAGTCAAACTCTACCGGGCCCTCCTTCTGGTTCTTTACACGCGCGAGGTACGTCTTTTGCGATTTCCGGAAGTCTCCCGACAGCGTCTGAAGTTGCGTCGCCAACGCCCTGCTCATCACGAAGACGATGACATCCAACAAAATATCTCATCAGCAATAATGACCCCTCGTCTTGGCACGCCACGTCACACAAACCCACGCACCGCTGCACATTCTGCCTAGTCTTCGCGTCCGCGGCCGAGAACTCACCGCTCCTGTCGCTCTGCGCCATCCGCCGCAGCCCCTTCTCGGCGCTGCGGAACTCGTCCGTGATCTCCTGCGTGACGTGGTCGATCTCCTGCTCGTACTTGGACTCGGACCCGTCGAAGCGCACCATCAGGCGACTCGTGTGCAGCTTGTTCAGCTTCTCCACTGCAACAACAATAGTAATAATAACAACAACAACAGCAGCAACAAAGGACAATCGTCAGACCTCCTTCTCCTTCACTTTCTCTCTCTCTCTCCGACGCGCCACGTACTCATCTCCTTGATGCGCGCCACGTGCTGGTTGGTGCCGTTCACGACGTCCACCCAGCCGGGGGCGATGGCGACGCTGGTGGCCTCCTGCTCCGCGCTCTTCATGAGCGCGTTGCCCTCCTCGCGGTGGCTCACGATGTTCTTGCGCCGCAGCACCTTGGCCTTCTCATCCGCGCGCAGCTGCAGGAAAGACCGCGTCAAGTCTCGCGTCGCCATGGCTCTCTCGATCTCTCTGTGTATCTCTCTGCGCCTCCTCCCTGTTCCCTAGGCGCCTTGTTCTCTATTCGCCGCGCTCTTATTCCAAGCAGGACACACGCAGACTCGCTTCCAGCTGCCCACCTGAACTCGCCTTCCCTTACACTGGCTAAATTTTTAGTGTATCGCTGTATTTTTAGCGGACACTTTTCTTGTATCAGTGGTGTGGCGCACACGATATGGACTCAGGTACAGTAATGGATACAGATCGGGTGTGGTTGAAGTGCGTAGCGGATGGTGTCACAGTCCCCAATCTCCCCAGTCGCAGGCAGGCAGGTAGAACGATGAGGACGCTGCAAGTCATCTCCTGTATTGCATTATTGGCTGCAGCTCTAAGCCCGACTGCAGTCGCCGGCCGCGTCATCCCGCTGGACCGGTGGACGTTCCGCTCGGCCAACGGCTCGGTCCAAGTTGACAACGCGACGGTGCCGGGCACCGCCCACATCCACCTGATGGCGGCGGGGCTGCTGGACGACCCGTACTACCGCTTCAATGAGCGAGAGTACCAGTGGGTGGCAACGGAGACGTGGACGTACGAGACGCAGGTGACGCTGGCCGGAGACGCTGACAGCTCCAGGGCGATGCTTGTGTTCGAGACGCTGGACGGCGTGGCGCGGATGGCGGTCAATGGGGAGCAGCTGGCGACGACGGCCAACTCCTTTATGCCCTACAGACTCAACGTCGGAGCAGTGCTGGTGGCGGGGGTGAACCACATCCAGGTTGTGTTTGAGCCCGTGACGCAGTACGCCAGACTCCAGGCCGAGCAATACCCGTACTTCGTCCCGGCGACTCAGAACTTCAATACGTGGACGGAGCCCACGCGTCGGTCATTCGTCCGGAAGGCGGGATCGGACTTTGGCTGGGACTGGGGGCCGGCGTACGTGACGGCGGGTATTGCAGGGCCGGCGTATATTGAGTTCGAGGAGCCGGTGGTGAAGCTCAAGGACTTGCACGTGGTGCAGGCGTTCCCTGGTGGGAATAATGATCTTTCGGTTGTGGATGTCACTGTCAGCGTGACGTTAGATGGAGCAAATATAAGACATGAGAACGTCACGTTCGACTTGTTCGTGAACGAGAAGAAGGAGGCGACGCTCTCTACGACGGTGCAGGAGGATTGGCGAGAAGATGCGATGATAGAACTATCGTAAGGAGCGCGACTACCGGTATATGTTGTTCATTTGAGTATTGGACAGCGAACTTATGTGCTTATTATGCGTCTGATGCAGGTTTCGGCTCGAGAATCCGAGGCTGTGGTGGCCTGCCGGGTATGGCGAGGCCTACCTGTACGACATACGTGTGAATGCTTGGAGCGCGGGGTTCAACTCGTCTCTTTCGCACAAGAGCGGCATTCGTCACGTGGAACTCGTTCAGGATGACACAAATGCTGGCAATGTGACCGGAAAGACTTTCTACTTCAAACTTAATCATGTCCCTATCTTCATCAAAGGTGCGAACTGGATCCCCACCGATTCATTTCCTACGCGTGTCAAGGCGTCTACAGTGCGACACTTGCTGGAGAGCGTGCAAGCTGCAAACATGAACATGGTAAGCTACATATTTCCTGTATTCTCGATGATACAAGTTGATAAATGTTTTGATGCTCTTCAGATTCGGGTCTGGGGCGGTGGCCGATATGAATCCGACTTATTTTATGCCGAGTGCGATCGACTGGGTATCCTAGTGTGGCAGGAGCTCATGTTTGCTTGCGGAATGTACCCTCGTGACACCGCGTTCCTCGAGAATGCGCTGAAGGAGGTGGCATTTCAAGTCGCCCGGCTTCGTAAGTACACCAGCATCGCAATCTGGGGTGGGAACAACGAGAACGAAAACATGATGGAGCAGTTCGTCGAGGCCCCCATATTTCCGCCAGGAACGACCTTCAACCGCGATATTGCAGTAGCAGACTTCACCAAGCTCTTCGTGGATCTGATTCATCCTGCCATCGTTACGATGGACTCAACTCGTCCATTCGTCGACACGTCTCCGTCAAATGGGCTGTATTCGGTTGATCCTTACGTTAAGCGATGGGGTCCCACGAACAGAATTGCATTTGGGTGAGTTTGAATTACTTTAACGTTTAGGGTCTGGTCGGCAGCTAATCCACGTGTATGCCTTGTTTCCTGCAGTGATGTCCACTTCTACGACTACAACAATGACTGCCAAGACTACAAGATGTACCCGCGCGCTCGCTTCATTTCCGAGTTTGGCTTTCAAAGCTGGCCTTCAGCAGCTTCTCTTCGCGATGTGAGCTCAAAGAAGGACTGGGAGTCTTTTCAATCATTTTGGCAGTTCCTGAAGTATCGTGAGCGGCATGAGAACGGCACGACTCAGATGCTTACCCAGCTCAAGCGCCGCTTTCACGTCCCATTTCCCTTCGACAATGAAAAGTGGCTTGGAGACGAATCTAAGGCTCGTGTCGAAGGCGATGAAACCTTCGGGTTCAGCATCAGCAAACGGATCGAGTCGTATCTGTACCTGACGCAGATTCAGCAGTCGCTGTGCTACCAAACCGCCATCCAGACGTGGCGCCGCGGGAAGAATCCCGAGCTCGGCATGACGATGGGCATTTTGTACTGGCAGCTGAACGACATTTGGCAAGGCAGCAGTTGGTCGAGCATCGAGTACTCCGGTCGGTGGAAGAGCTTGCACTACGTGGCAAAGCGAGAGTTTGCTCCTTTTATCATTTCAATTCACGAACGGAACGACGGCAACTCCCTGCAAGTGTACGGCGTGAGCGACGTGAACGCAGATTTGAAGTTGGACGTCACGTACGAGCTCCGAAGAACCAAGTGCGGTAGCCTCGTGAAGTCAATCAGCCGCCAAGTCATCCCCATCGCAGCACTGGTACGTTCGGTAACTATGCAACACGAACGCTGTTGTTGTCCTGTGGGCAGCTCAAGCTAACACCTTTGCTGTGGATTCTCAGGAGAGCCGCTCCATCGAGGAGCTGGATGTGGACGCATTTTTGGATCACGAAGCCACATCCTGCCACCGACGATCGTGCTTCCTGCACGTCCGCTGCGTGGCAACGAGCGTCGTTACATCTGAAGAGGTGAGAGCCTGCGAGGACACGCACCACTTGTTGGCGCCGTTCAAGCGCCTGAACTTGGGCTGGGGCGAGGTGGCCGCTCGGTCCGTAGTCAAGTCCGAGGCGGGCAACGGCGTCGTGTTCAGCGTGGAGCTTGCATCAACGGACTTCGTGGCGCTGTTCGTGGAGGTGGACGCGCCTGGAGTGCTGGGCCACTGGAGCTCCAGCTCGTTCCTGATGCTGGCCAACGAGACCAGGATGCTCAACTTCACGGTGTCCGATGGGGAGGAGACGAGGAAAAAGCTGTCGGCCGACGCATTCTCCCGCTTGATCACGGTGACTTGGCTTCAGAAGAGCTACGACAACTCGATTGTAGACGCGATGGTGCAGTAGGTCGGCGTATGTACTTCGAAGTATAGCATCAATGTCAATGCTTGCTCCTGCAGTGCCCAAGTGCTAGTTTTCTGTTCGTTTTCGCTTCAAGTCCAGCGTGTGACTTGGACTCACTATGTGACAGGCGTACGTAAAGTCAGAACAAGGATTTTGCCAAATGATGGCACTATCGACAGAAGGTGAAGAGCTCAGATACCGTTGCGCCGAAGTGCGGCCCTGACTTAGAGCAGCAGCTTCTCGATTCAACGTAGCCCACAACCCAGAGACCACCCAGTCGATAGTACCACCATTTGACATCTTGGCATAGTTATCAGAGTTGTCCAACGCCGGTCTGGCCAAAACGACACAAGAGAAGCTCGACGGTCTGCTCTGCTACCGGAGCCATTCCTCATCTGCCTGCAGCAATGGCCGATGCATCTGTCACTGAGCGCCGCGAGCAGCTCCGTCACCTGAACGACTCGCTGGTCAGCGGCTCGCTGTCCCGCCAGGAGTACGACGAGCTGCTGCCGTTCGTGGCGCCCCAACCGCAACCGCCTCAACCGCAGCC
>JAIKVD010000966.1:314-13615 GCA_024679075.1 Phytophthora uliginosa | reverse complement strand
GCGGCGCGCTGGCAGCAGTTCGAGCGCACGCCGCAGTACACGACGCGCGTCAAGAGCGCACCCATTCTGCCCATCCGCGCGCCCCTCTCCTCCATGTTTGTAGCTACGCTATACATAATCTCGCTACTGTGGCGTCCGGGAGCTCCACTCACGCCTTGTCTTGTCTGCCTGTGCTCACAGCTACGAGATCCACTTCTCGGCCAGGAAGAACTACGCGCCTTCCGTACTCATGGAGAAGCTCATCGCGGCCACGCGCTCGGGCTCCGTGGTGAACGTGGGGCTTGTGATCGACGCGACAGGCAGCGACACCTTCCTCCACGACGTCCAGTACGTGGCAGCTGGGTGGGGAGCTGCTTAGACCGTGCATCTGACTGGATTACGTGTGTTTTTGCTATTGGCGGTAGGGAGTGGGACGACTGGGACGTCCAGTACGTCAAGCTGCGCGTTGACACGCCTGAAGGTTCGCGGGATAGCTGTATTGGTGGCGGTAGTGGGGAAGAGGGGGCTTACATGGCGGTATATGCGCGTGCTTGTTGCAGATGCGGAGGAGAAGGATCGCGATGCCCACGACGATAAGATGGTGGAGGCCTTCTCCAAGGCGGTGCTAAGTCACTTGCAAGGCGAGAGGAAGGACATGGACGTGGCTGTATATGGCGCAGAAGGCTACAATTTCGTGGGCTTCCTCATTGTGAGGTGCGTGATAATGACGTTGTGGTTGGTAAGGTTGTTGGTGATAAAGGGAGTTTTACTGATGGTGTTGGTCGGTGGTGATTGCAGTTTCTTGGTCGAGCACTGCGGATTGAATCTGGACGCTGCGGTGGAAGAGTTTGCGGCCTCGACACAGCCCGGCATCTACTCGCGACACTACCTGGAGGTATGCAGGGCTGTTGGTATTGCGATGGAGTCGATTGCAAATGGAATCTAAACTAATCGAGGATTATTTTTTTGCTGCTGCAGCGATTGTATCGCAAGTATTTCAGCACGCTGCCGTCGGAATCGACACAACTGGCTGTGCCTGCTCCTCCCCGCTGGGAGAACGACGAAACCCGCAAGCGTAAGATTGAGTCGTCTGTTGGCAGCGAGGTTGTGACGGAACTGGACAGAGCAAACAAATTTGTGCGGAACCAGAAGATCGTAGTGCCTGGCACCGCACCCGCAAAGCCGTCACCGGTTAGCAATGGACCAGCACCTACCTCTGGTGGTTTCCCCACGGCTCCTGTGTACAAAGCGCCCATGTACATTCCACCGGATCGACAGGAACAGCGTCCGGCAAAGCGTCGCAAAATTCGCTCGTGGATGGATGAAGTGCAGCCTCTAGCCTACGGTGAAACGGTGGCAACTTCGTCGGAGGAGCATCAGAAGCTGATCAAGTCATTGGAGAAGCTTACTGGCATTGAAGGGTTCCCAGGATGCGAGGTATACCTACCTTTCTTGTGACTTGCTTCGTTTTGTGGGCTCACCGGTTTGTGATGTTTGAACTGGTTTAGACCATTCCATTCACAGCAACGCACGTTGCGGAAGGCGCATACAAGCGCAAGGGTTGCTTGACTAAGGCGTACCTTGTGACGTGGCGGGCTCGTGGGTAAGTTGGGTAGGCTTGATTTTGTTGTTGGATTTCAGAGCCACTCACTCATAGCTTGCGTGCGTGTAGCCGTCGTTGCCTTCTTTACGTGACTGCTGACGGAACGTATGTCGTTTCTCGGGACATGGCTTTCACGAAGGTTGACATGAAGTTCCCGCGGCGAAGGGCGCCGGTACGTGCATTCCAGCAAAGCCACCATATGCAATGCCAAACTAAATGAAGACTTTCTGTGGTCACTACAGAACGAGTTCCAGGTGAACACGCTGATCGATGGGCTTATCGTGGAGGACGAAGATCATGACACGAAGGTGGCACGATACCTGGCGTTTGACATCGTTTTCTTGGAGGGCACGCCTATTTGGCAGAAGAAGTTGGAAAAGCGGCTGCAGTGCTTGCAAAACGAGATCATCGTGCCACGCAAGAATGTACGTGTTTCTGCTAACCAACTGAAGCTTTTTAGATGATTGACGCCACTTTTGGTTGCTTTGTAACAGGACAAGTCGTTCGACTACAACAAGGAACCTTTTCGCGTACGCATGAAAGACCACTTTCGTCTGGCCAAGACTGAGTACACGTTGACTAAGTTCGCCAAGAGCGTGACACACGAGGTGGATGGTGTCATCTACACCCCTACGGAGGCTCCGTACAATCTCGGCGGCTTCGAGACCGAAGAACCTATTTTCAAGTTCGTTGCAAGCGAAGGCGGAGGCATTCCTGGTCTGGATGGAAGCATTTCCGAGCGGCGGCTTCTCCAGTACGTCAACTCCATGCCGAAATGATCGAATAAAGCCAGCACCACCCTTCAATGATGCCAATAGTCAAGAGCAGAACAAGCTCCGCAATCGAGGAAGGCAGCACCCCTACGAGAGAGTGAGTGAGTCATTGGTCAGTCCATGTCATGCATGTAAGTAGTTGTGGGGTTGCCGGTGCTTTTTGGATACAGGCACGGAGAAGAGAACCGAATGAAAGCGAGAACAAGTGAAAATTGGGCATACAAATCGTGAGGGTGCAGAGCATCATGTTGTTACGTTTTTTTTTGGTCGTTGTTGAAGGGGATTGCCTACTTACGGTTTACGTTCGCTCGATAGTGTTTTCGGCCGTACCGCGGTTTCTTCTTCGGAGATCCACTTCTAGATGATGCCTTTGGTGACGAAGACGCAGAAGACGACCGGTGCGATCGGGTCGAGCCATGAAAGGAGTCGACGCTTTCAACTTCATCGTCGGCGTACGAAGCAGCATCCTGCGAGTGAGAGGTGGTTCGATCTGATCGTGCGGATGCCGAAGACGCTGAGCGCAGTTCTCGAGTACTATCCTGCACCTCAAGTGACGATGACCTGGCAGTTCGTCGCTCGTGCCGAGGTCGGTCGTCACTGTCCTCGGAGTGGCGGTGGCGATCCTTGCTGCGGCTCCGCGGACGATCTTCGTCGTCTGCATGCTCCGACCTCCTCGAACGGCGACTATATCGGCTCGAGTCCACCGACGCCGACTTGACCCTGTGAACGTGATACTGCTTCTCTTCCTCTTCGTGCTGCTGCTGGATGTAACGCGTTGTTCTTTGGCGATTGGAGCTCTCGTCAATGTCGCTGGTCGACGCTCTTGTCGTCCGTGGTGATCGTATCAACACTGTCCTCTTCAGACTCCCATCAGCGTCATCATCGTCAGGGCCGTGTTTCGCGGACACGAGTGGGACGGAATCTTGCTCAAACCACGCGTCCTTCTTGGCTTTGGCACCCTTAGAGTCCGAGCATCCGCGACCCCAGCTGCAGCACGTGCAGACATTGCCCATCGCCGGATCACTTGCTTACTGCCAACGTCGCCTTTGTTGCTCAACCGGCGGGGTCCGCGACCATTCGTGTGCACATGAAGATATGCGGATACATACCAGTTTCGCTGTTGTTTATGGTGATACGGTAACGATTGATTTAGAAGCGCTTCTCTTCGCCTGGAGCGCAGAGCACAATGCACTCGACGTCGCGTAGCTCCTTGTAGTTGACGACAAGCTGAAGGTTGTTTGGATCGAGTAGCCGAGCTGTTTGGAGATCGTGGGCCGCGGCGTTGAAGTCACCTAGAGCTTTGTGAGCGAAGCCCCGGCGGAAGTATGCGTGTGCGTTGGTGGGCTGCTGGGCGATCACGAACGAGAAGTCTGCGAGAGCTTCAGCATGATATCGTTCCAGCTGTAAGGCTTTGGCACGTTCGTGGATATACAGGAGCTGCGCATCGTGGAGTTGCTGAAGTTGATTCTGCTTGTCGCCTGCGTCGTGGAGGTCATCTTCTTGATTGTTTCCTGCCTCGATGCTCGTTCCTACCAGCAGTGAGTGGTCGTAGGCACTGGTGAAGTGCTCCACCGCGTCCATGTTCTGACCCTCCAGTGCGTACGAAAGCCCCATGTGATAATACCTGTTCAAAGCAAGCAGATGAGAGGCCGAATAATGGTAGAAGACCTGAAGTCAGAGGAACGTACAAATCCGGGAGCAACTTTTGTGGGTGTGTGCATTGTAGCGCGCGCTTCATGAACACCACGCATTCACTGGGCTGGTGCTCGTGGTAATAGCAGAGACCAATGTAGTACAGCAACCTGCAACCAGACACGATGAGTGAGTTCGAAGTACCAGGAACACATGCAGTGAATAGCGGAGTTGAGCGCACTTCGTGTCTGAGCTATTGCGAGTCGCAGTCTCGTGCAGGTCTGGCAGGGCCTCGGAGTAGCGCATGCACTCCATTAAGCACAACGCGCGATGGAATCGGAACGTGTCGTTTTTCGGCTCTTGTGTCATGCAAACCTGGATACAAGAGTGATCGGTATCAGCACACAATTTGGTAGTGGCCCAATCGAGCTACGTACGTTGAGATCACGAAGAGCGCGATCATAGTTCCCGAGTCCGCGGAGTGCCATACCGCGAGCATTATGAGCGGCCATATCAGCAGTGTAGCCGCCTGCAATAGCAGCACTGCAATCGTCTACGGCGTCCTGGAAACGACCAAGCCTTAGCGCGCTTTCTCCACGGAGATATCGTAAACCGAGAATTTGGTTCGTGTTCGCATTGCTCTCTTCGAACCCTTCGAGTAGCTCCAGCGCGTATGAAAAATCTGCTAGAGCTAAAGGGTGTGCCCGTATTTCTTGGAGCATTAGCCCCCGCGCTTCGAGGAAGATTGGTTCGTCTGGAACAACATCGAGAGCGTCAGTGAGTAATTCCAGGGCGCGTTCATGGTCCCCGAGAGCGTGACAGCAAAGTGCTGTGTGAAATTGAACCAGCACACTCTTGCGGTTATCTGGAGCACTTGATGCGATTGCTTCAAACATTGAACGAGCTTCGGAGTGCCGCTGTTTCAGCTGTGTGATCATGGCCATTCCTATCTGATAAGGAGTACCGCTCGGACACAATGTGCATGCCATTTCAATGTCGGCAAATGCCGCCTCCAGTTGCTCAGACGCGGACATGTAACTCACAGTCGAAGCTACAGGAACCACCGCAGCGGTGACAGGTTCACCGCTATCGCTCAGACCTCTAATGACTGCACTTGGCGAACCAACCGGTTTAGCATCAGTGGTCGAGTTGCTTGTGCTGGTGGTGGCTGGAGCTGAAGGTGCTTGATCAAGATCCAACGATAATGCGAGTCTTACGGAGCCACGGTAGAAGTATGCTTGAGGGTCACGACCGTCGAGCTGAATGCACTTATTGAAGTCAGCAAGGCACTGTCGTGCGAAGGCGCCCATGCCACTGGTTATAGTAGCTGCTGCATTCTGCTGTTGGCGCTGCTTCGCTGCAGCGGCTTGGCCCTGGCGATAATAACACAGTCCTCGATAGCTGAAGTAGCTGGCGTTGCCCGAGTTGAGCTCAATGGCCCGTGTGAACCCGTCAGCTGATCTCTCAAAGTCACCGCACTCGAAATGAGCGAGCGCGAGAGCGCTGAATGCAGAGGCATTTCGTGGATCCAGTTTAATTGCTGCTGGCAAGTCCTCGATGCACTTTGACAAGTGTCCAAGCCGCCGATAGCAATTCGCACGCGTTTGTAGCGCCCGGTACTCGACTCGAATTCCAATACCGCCACCGTTCGCGGGTGGTGTGGCGGTTGTTCCTGATCCTCCTGAGCTACCTGCTCCAGCGTTTGCAGCAGCGGCAGTGGATCCGTCTTCTAGTGCCTTTGAGAAATCAACAATGGCCTCACGGTAGAAGCCTGCGTCATGCAACACAAGCGCGCGGTTAAAGTAATGAGGTGCCTTGCGTCCATCCAGCTCAATGGCGTTGGTGAGATCTTCCAGAGCTTTAGCCGTCTGATTAAGCTTACGGTAGCAAGCTCCGCGATTGGCGTAGTAGAGTGCGCTGCGGTCGTCTAGTGCAAGAGCGGACCCGTAGTCTTTGGTGGCTCGTTCCAGTTCTCCGATGGCACGAAACGCATTACCACGAGCAAGGAAGAAACGAGCCTGTGTTGGGCGGATGGCGATTGCTAAACTGAAGCTTTCAATAGCGCGGCAATGGTCTTCAAAGGTTGTTGCTCCATGTGCGATCTCCATACCTTTCTGGTACAGATCCACAGCGTGTTGAAGATCTTGCTGGCCTTTTGCTTCCGGTTCAACTGCTCCGACCCCAGGTGGTCCCATGGTGCTGCTAGTTGGATCCATTCCGTGAGACTTGGTCGGTGACGTCTGCTGATTGCTTCTCATCGTCTGGTGGTTTTCTGCCTACTTGAGCTATTGCTCGTGCGTTGTCAGCAACACTGCTCAGGCGCGAAGTACCTTACGTGCAACGGATGAAACTCCAGGTGAGGGCCTGGAAATAGGTTCATGTAATTGCAGTCACGATACAAATATGTGCTGAGTGAACGACCACGCTCAAAGACCAAGAATTCGTCCGACATGGTAACACCATTACCACTGGAAGGTGATGGCTTGGTAGAAAATCTTTTCCATTACCTGTGGACGACGGATGATCTCGGAGGAGGGCCACGAGTAAGCGTGCCGCCTACGGTGATATATCGTGGATCACAGCCTGTAGCTTGGTACTTCACAAGTCGCAGGAGTGGTCGTATCAAGCGCAAACACCGAGCAAACCTCACGGCTGCGCATATCGAGCACTCATTTACGAAACGGAGGGCATCAACAGATATCGTGGCGTATTACCTCTATCTGCCGAACTCGGAAAGCACAAGCCCTGCAATTGAATACTACGACGCTGAGGCGCTTCGAGAGTTCTTGTTTAAAGGACCCGAGATCCCTCACTCTTCTACTGGAACATTTCAATCGGGAGGAATCCTTCAACGGTTTGCTCTGCCGAAGGGGTCTCGTAATTCGACACTGCGAGCGATTTGGTCGCCCAAGCTCTGCTTGTTGGAGCGTCGTGTAAATGTACATGCAGTTCATGACGCTCGCTTCAGTGTTTATGAGCGCGGCGTCACTTTTGAAGAGGGAGGTGGCGCTGAAGCGCTCACTCGACCGGAGCCAGTGCGAGGCTCGATGCTACCTGGCATGGTTCAGCAGCTCTGCGAACGAGTTGTCGATCATGTCACGCGCGTGTCGTACCATAAGTTCCGAATTGCACGGATGGTGTTACGTCTTCAAGTAGACGCCGACGATCGACTGTGGTTATTGTGGAGTTCTTCACTGCGTCTACAGCCTCCGCTAGCCCCTACAACAATGGTAGGACCGGACATGCCAACTGGTGAGCCTAGTATACGGCCACTGGACATCGTAAGCGATGCCAAAGTACCGACGTTTGCCTTTGCTCAAGGCTCCGGGGGTGGACCAGTGTCATTGAGCTCTACTAGTAGCCTTGAGGTGGGTGAAGAACCTCGCCCTGGACAAACACGTTGTGCTAGCTGTGCTCAGGTGGTAGCTCAACGTGCACTGTTACCTACTACCTATAAAGCTGTGCTGACACATTTCCAACATGTGCTGAGATTTCTTCGGGAGAAGGTAAACGAAGAAAACCAAGTAGCAATCGAATGGCCACCCGACGATCGAGTTGTGCAACAAGCTGGAGGTGTAGGATTCGGTATCCTTCGGCATCTAAAGTCAATGAGTTCCAGTGTTGACGACGGCAGTGCACCGAAACTTGGTTCAGGTCTGAAAACGTGGCAAGGGCGAGAGTTGCTCATACCTCCTGTGATCCGGTACTTGCATCCTATGCTTCGTACCGAGGATTTTGCTCGCCACCGACAAGACCCGATATTTCTTCACAAAACAGTGGGGGTCTGCGAACGGTGCTGCCTTGTGTATGCCGACTACGCTACCGCATCACTTGAAGCCAACGCACTCGGTATAAGAAGTAGTGCTAGTGCCCCAGCACTCTTACGTCCGGTTCGTGAGAAGCCCAAACACGCCGAGTACTTCGACGATGAGGCACCGAATTCACTCTTGTTGACAACAACAAATTTAAGAAGTCCGTTGGCTCGAGGAGCGCGCGTGGTGTCAAGCAAAACAAAGCCGCCAGCCTCCGCATGGAAACCCGTTCCGACTGACGATCGTCAACAATCTGTAAGGTACAAGACAGGACCTCGCAGCACTCTGCATTCCCTACCAATGGCGCCGAAACTCCCTCCTCGAATTGAAACATTTGAGCCTGGTGACAATGATGCTCTTCGCATCCCAGACACCATCATCCATGACGACGGAAGTCCTCAGCACCAGCAGCAACAAAGAGAGGAAGCCTTTTTCCGTGAGCTGTATCAACAAAAAGACACCGTCAAACGTGGTGGTCATGCACTTCGCCATATACTAGACGCAGCTGATCGTCTCTCGAAAGCAAAACCACAACATCGTTTGACTGCACTGGGTAATAACAGCCAAATCGGACAAAGTCAATCGACAGGAGCACTGGCTGGCGCAATTTCAGAACTCAAACTCAGCAAGAAGCCTGGGAAAAGTCCTTACAGTTTGGTGCAGCGAATACGCGATGGTGATGGCGGAAAAGTGAGTTTATCCAAAGCCCAGAAAAGTGGAGACGCCTCACCAGCTAAATCTCCGCTCACCCACGAATCAAAACCAGTGCGAAAGAAGACTTCGAAGGAAAAACATGGCCAAGATGAAGCTGGTGTAGAAAGAACACGATTTATCAGCTCAAGGGAGAAGCGAGCAGCGGCAGCCCACCGATGCTATTTGGTTGCTGCACTATCAGATGCTCAAGTGCAGGTGAGTAAAATGTGGTGGCCTGGAACTGAACTTGTTCATGCACTAACATGATTTTCGTGAGTATCTTAGTTGGAGCACATTGAGTCGCTGGCGACGTTGGTAATTTCGGCGCCGGACATGGAAGTAGAACCGATCAAACCTGGTCTGAAAGACGAACAACAGCCCCAAATGACGAAAAATAGCAAAGGAAAGCGACCTCCAAGTCCTCAGGAGCGAGATTCTGCATGTGAAGAGCAGGTGTGTGGGCCAGATACTCTCAAAGCGGAAAATGAATCACAGCACGAGCAACAGCTGAAGCTAGAAGAAGGATACCAAGAAGAGGACCTACTACAACAGGAAGAGCCTCAAATACGGGGATTGGAAGATGAAGAAGAACACCAAGGTGAGGAGAATCTACTGCAACAAGAACCTCAAAAACAGGAACCGGAGCAAGAAGAAGAGTATCAAGATCAAGAACAGGAACAAGAGCAGCACGATGATGAGTTTGAAGGCCAAGGTTATATGGAGTCTCACCTTGATGCGCAGGAAGACCAAGGCGACACAGAATCCATGCACGAGGAGGAGATGCAGACACAACAACAGAATAAGCTTGAAGACAAGCAGGGGCAAACAGGACAGGAGAAGCTCGAAAATCTCGACCAAAGCAGTTTGGAAGCTCATAACACGGGCTTAGATTTGGTACAGGAATCACGACACGAATTGACGGGGTACGAGCAAGAAAACGAGGAGGGCACTCAACTAAAGGATCAGGATCTGTACGAATCACACAGCAACGGTACGGCTAACCAGCTCATTGACGAGAGTCAAGATCAGAGTGAAGAAGTTGTAGTCGAGCACGAACAAAAAGGAGACCAAGAGCTTGACGACTATAGGGTAGATCTAGGGTCAGAACAGGACCTGCGGGAGCAGGAGGATCTACCCCTAGCGGACCAAATAGGTCAAACTCCGACATGTGAACAGGACGCAGAGTTTCACCAAGACCAAGAGTTGGGGTCTGTTCAACAGCAAGAACAGGTCCAGGGGCAAGAAGACGAAGACCAGGACAAATACGACGATGAATACGAAGACCAAGACGTAGATCCCGAGCAAGATCATCGTCATCAAGAAATCCAGGACGGAATACTACAAGTCGACCAAGTTGAGCATGACGACAGCATCGCAGCTCCAGCGCAAAACCTGCTGATGCAAGCTCAAGAACTTCTCGCCACTGAAGCTTCTTCTGATAGTACTGATGACGATCACCGAGCAGCGCATGGCCACGATGGATCGAGTGACACAGGCGATAGCAACGACCTCTCCATCTTGACCCCGTTGGTTCCTGATTCCGTAGCCCATGACGATGATTCAAGTGACGACGCCGTCATTGCAGCCGACTCCGTCGTTGCGGCTGCTCTTCCATTGCCTTCATCAGATGAATCGAGCACTGAAGCAACCGATGAATGACGTTCATGTGTATAAGAACGATAGGATAATAGATTCCGTGTCATGCACTACTTTGGGTTTGAACCGATCCTACTTTTCCTGACTAGTTCACGCTGTGCATTTTGCTGAATCGTGCACGAGCTTCAACATAGTCAGAGTAGGCATCGCGCTTCCGGTGGTGGCTTGTGTTTTTGTCGTGGTTCATGTGGTCCATTTCACCGTCGTACACGAACGCACGTTGTTGGGTCGTGGCTAGAGGCTCGGAGCCACCGGGGACACCGCGCAGAACACCATCCATGTGGCTTCGCTTAGCAATTGGCACGCGTGACGGTGGCGTCGCTACAGCAGCCCTGGATAAAAGCTCGGCTGCTGCACTTGCACTGTTGTTTCCTCTGCTGCCATCTTCGTTCAGCAGCAAGTTTGGACGCAGAGGTTGGACCGGGTTTCTGGCGGCGGCAGCAACGATCGAGAAGTCCTTCTTGGCTTGCTGAGGCTCAGTCAGGACAAACTTCCTTGGCAGCGTCTTCGCATATTCACTTTCACGCTTGGCTGCCAGCTCCGTGTCTTTCTGGGTCGACCGCCTGCATTCACAAACGCTCGTAAGACATCAGAGTTCTCCGAGGGATTTTAAGTCGAAGATAGCGTACCATGAGGGCTTGTGTCCGAAAGTTATCGGATTGCTCACATTGACGGTGTCGGCCAACGACGCCAACTCGCGATCCAGCGCATCTCCGTCCATAGCTCCGCTGGAATACCCGTGACTGTGAACTGGAAGTTAGCAGCACTTGAGTGTCGTGCCTGATAAGTCGAAGGCTTTCTTTGGGCTATTTTCAAACCGAGCACTGCACTTCACTTGAAAGCTTGATGACGCAGGAACCTGCATCGACCATCACTTTCCCCACAAATATAGAGGCTCGAATCTGCTCATGAAACAGATATCCACCCGCGTTCAAACCAGCTAGCTGTATCAAACAAGACCAAGCACACACAAAGCACATGCACACGTGGATTCGCATCACAGCGCATTACCTGCCACGCCAGCTCGCCATGAGACCAACAATTGGCTGTCTACTTCTCTCGTGCGATGTCTCCACCATTGGCACCGCGCAATCGTTCCTGTCTGTCTCCTAGTGTTGATACTTTCGAGCTTAGACCAGAGGCTCCAGGTCCATCTCCAAAACGGAGGTGGGGTTAAGCAGGTCAAAGTTCTTCAGCACCTGCGGGTGCAGCACACCGAACGTGCCAAGACGCAGAGGCTTAGCGTCCTCCTTCTGAAGCGTCAGATACGCGCAACGGCCGGGGAAGTATGTACGCTCTTCCGCGGGCGTGACGGTGTAGTACTCCTTCGTGCCAGCGGGCATCTCCAGCGCAGACGGAATGCCCATCAGCTGCATGATGCGGTCAACGAGACCGTGGATAACCTCGAAACCATCGGTGGGGCCAGTGTAGGCGGCACAGATGCGACGCACGTTCTTGGCTCCGACGTCCGTGTTGTCGTCGATCACCACGACGTCCGAGACCTCGAACAGCTTCAGGCCCTCCTTAATCGACATAGCCTTGTTGTTCTGGATGGTCTTCAGCACACCAGGGAGCATCGACGTACGCACAACCTCGAACTCAACAGTAGCCGGGTTGGACAGCACGACAGCAGAGTGACCATCGTCCTCGACGTTCAGATACTCGAAGTTCTCCTTGTGCGAGCACAGACCGTGGGTGAGCAGCTCGATGTAGCCAGCACGGCTGATTTCATCGCGGAGAAGATCACCCAGCTTGTTGAGAGGCTGCGCCATACCGATGGTCTGCGTGGCCGGGATCGTAAGCGGGATGTTGTTAAAGCCGTAAGCGATACCCACGTCCTCGATCACGTCCACGGGGTGCAGAATGTCCGAGCGCGTAATCGGCACCTCTGCGATAATGGTCTTTCCGTTGCCCGAGGGTTTGGCGTCCAGCTGCATCTTGTCGCACAGCTTGCAGATCCGGTCAACATCCAGGTTAATGGGCTCGCCCTTGCCGAACAGCATCGAGTAGATGTTCTTAATCTGCACCTCCACCGAGCGCTTGCTGAGGTTGGGCGTCAGCTCGTTCTGGTTCACAGTCTCGTCCTCGTAGATAACCTGCACGGGCTCGACGGTGAAGGGCTTGGCGCAGTACTCGGAGAACATGGCGATCATCGTGTTTAGCACGACCTTGGCCTTGGTGATGTCCGTCGCCGTGCACTCGATGAACACGTTCTTCGTGTCCAGCGAGATCTTCGAGTGCTCGCCGTTGATGATGGGCGGCAGCGACAGCACCACGCCGTTCTTGTCCGTGATCACGGGGTACACGGGCGAGTCGTAGATGATGTCCGTGTACGGCTTGATGTGCTTGACGTCCGGGTTGGTGCGGTAGAAGTCCAGCAGCTCCTTGGCCTCGAACTCCTTGTCCTGGCTCAGCGGCTTGAACTTGATCTCGTTCGGCGGCAGCGCCTGCACCCCAATCAGCAGCAGCAGCACAATCACGTTAAGTATCCTAGTGTGCATCACCCCCACCACAGAGATAGCAGCGTACGTTGTAGGTGAAGGGTCCCTGGATCGTGTCCAGGTCGTGCGTGCCGATGGCCACGAGCGTGCGGCGACGGCAGATGTTCTGGTGCAGCTTGTCCTGCAGGTCGATGAAGCTGTCGTAGCGCTCCTGCGTGAACTGCACGTCGCGCAGCACGGCCGACACCACGTACGGGCGCACCAGCTAGCAGCAGCAGCAGTAGCAACCACAAGTAATAACACAAAGCAGTACCCTTTCAGCACGAACACACATTGCATTGTCCTGCACTCATACACAGACAGACGGACCTTGGTGTTGGGCTTGACAGTGATGTGGTGCGGGCCCTCGGCGCGCGGCTCGAGCGTGTACACGGGCGGGCGCTCCTTCTCCAGGAAGACGCGCAGCGCACGCGCGATGCCCTCGACGCAGAGCAAGTCGTAGCGGTTGGCGGGCACGTCGATCTTGTAGAGCACGGCGTCCGAGTGGGCCGAGTGGTCCTTGTCCTGGCCCTGCTGCTCGCGCTGCTTGAGCTGCTTCTCGCTCGTGATGTCGTCCAGCTCGATGCCGAACTCAAAGCACAGCACGTCGAACTCCTCGTCCGTGTATGTCTGGCCCATGGCTGCGAACAGCTCGTCGCGCTTGACCCCCACG
>JAIKVD010000965.1:0-13621 GCA_024679075.1 Phytophthora uliginosa | reverse complement strand
CGGCCACCAACGCGTCGCGCGGCTTCGGCTTCGTGACGTTCACGGCCGGGTCGGCCATGCGCGCGGCCATTAAGGGCATGGACAAGAAGGTGGTGCAGGGCCGCACGCTCCACGTGCGGCAGCTGGTGCCCAAGGACAAGTTCCAGGAGCAGAAGAAGGAGACGCCCGACGCGTCGCAGCGCCCGTGCTGGCTGCTGCGCAAGGGCAAATGCTCCAAGGGCGCCAACTGCCCGTTCTCGCACGACATCAAGGACGGCGAGTTCGGCAAGTGCTTCGAGTTCGTGCAGACAGGCGAGTGCAAGCGCGGGGACAAGTGCAAGTTCTCGCACCCGCAGGAGGAGAAGGACGAAGAAGGAGAAGAAGAGGAGGAGGAAGAAGAAGAAGTTCAGGAGAAGAAGAAGGAGAGCAGCAAACCAGCGGAGAAGCGCGTGTGCTACAGTTTCCAGAACGGCCGCTGCCACAGAGGCAAGAAGTGCCTCTACGTGCACAAGCTGCTGGAGAAGGAGAGCGCGCCTGCCAAGGACAACAAGAAGAAGGAGAAGACGGAGAAGGTGAAGGAGTCGTTTGAGATGGTGAACAAGCAGACGGAGGCCGGGAAGAAGCGGAGACGGCAGGACGAGGAGGAGAACGACAGCGACGACGAGGTGGCTGTCGATGTCAAGACGAGGAAGGTGAAGGCCGAGAAGCCGCTCGCTGCGGCCGGACTGGCCGCGCACGTGAACAACTTCATGGCGAGTCAGAAGCCGGCGAGTAAGAAACAGCAACAGCCCAAGCAGCAGAAACAGACGCAACAGAGTGCAGGACCCAAGAAGTTCGAGTGGAAGGCCAAGGCGCCGAGTGGCAGCCGGAAGCACGAGCGCGAACAGGACCAAGATCAGGAGCAGGATGAGGAAGTGCAGCCGCGACCCGTCAAGAAGGTGAAGAAGGAGAAGGTCGACATGGGCGCTGCGTTCGACGGCGTCTCGGACGATGAAGCGACTCCTAGCCGCGGTGGCAAGAAACGGAAGGTGGACAAGGAGACGCTGCGTGCGAACCGCGAGAAACTGAAAAAAGAGCGCCGAGCGAAGCGTAGCGCGAAGAAGACAGCGCTGTCCAAGTTGCTCACCAAGGGCGAAGTCGAGTTGGAAGCTTAATTGTATTTTGCATTGCTGGGGTTAATTTTGTTTTATGCATTCTCGATACACGTTTGCTAAACTATGGCCGTGAAACTCGATTGCGAGGACTTGCGAAGCAATTCAACACTTGATGCTGTGATGAAGCCCCGTGAATCTGCTTTTAAAAATTTCCATTGTTCAGCGTAGTTGCTTCTTTGATGAATCAGTAGCAATTTTTTTTTAGCATTTCGTCTCCTCTTGCTGAAGCCAGACAGATACTCGCGATATTTCGTTCACCACTTCATCAGCTTGGATGAGATTATCAAGCGCTATGAGCCCGATTTCTTGCGATTCTCCCGGGTCAGTGACCCGGACAGGCATCCCCAAAAATAGATATCACTGAAAATATACTTCTCTGTTTCACATGAAAATGCAGTAAATATTTAGCTATCAATATTTTGAGAAGTATCGATCGGATTGGACAACGGAAAGTTGCGTCGCACAGCTCGCGAAGCATACTTCGTCCTCTAATTTTTACAGAACGCTAGTATGAATGTTACCGAGAGTAGAATGAGATCAATGCAGTCCTGTATCGCTAATGGTCACGTTTACCTTCGCAGATCATCGAGTATTTATCATTGTCGAGCGGGAAAAAGGTGTGTGTATTCGTCACTATGTTGCGCATTCACATAACTTGGTACGATCCCTGCAAGGACTGTTTTAGGCGAGTTATAGAGCGGTTTTAATTGGCTTCGAATCTCAGTTCGTGACCCAATTTACGACCAATGATTATCAACCGGCTCCAAATCCTAAGATTAAGCGACTTTGTACCCAAATTTTATTTATGGCTACAGAAACTTATTCAATGTAGACAATCCGTACTCGACGACATCACCTTCTACCGCAAGCGAGACTGGCATCTTGGAATCTTGAATGTGGTGCTTGCGCACTCTCGGCAACGCGTAGTCGTTTCCGCCCCCGTGTGCGATCACGCATTGCATTACCTTCTGTAGGGTGAGAAAGCACTTGTCGATAGTGGCCGGGGGGAGCTGGCGGAACGCCTCCGAGACAGCGTAGATGACCGTCTAAATTCCTAGCCGACTTCTTCAGTTGAGAGCCTGAAGAGCGTGAAACGCTCCAAGGTCTAACGTATTGAGGTCGGGCGAGCGTGGAGGCTGGCACATGAGTTCGATATTCCAGCCATCTTGCTCCCCAGCCTCCACGATATCCGCGTCGTACGGTGATACGTGGGGACCGGCGTTGTCTTGCTGAAGGTGGACGATACTTGCTTTACGACCTTTAGCACATACAAATATAATAAGATGATCCAAATGGTAGTTAGTAGGATGTCCTCTCATAGTTAGTGTGAACAAACACGTACCAGGCCATTTCTTACGAATCGCGGGTAAAACCTTCTCAATCAGCATCTTCTTGTAGAGCTTTCTAGTCATACTGACATTTTTAACAATGAGAGTGCCCGCTACACGATTTTTTGAAGTTTTTTCAGCAGGCAGTCGCTCGACAATAGGCCAGATACCGATTTTACCATCAAATTCCTTGGCTCGGGCATTGTAGCGCGGTCTTGCTATCGCTGCCAAAAACATTACCTTTCCTATATAACGCTTATTCGGAGTAGAACGATAAGGTAGACCCTCATCTGGCGTTAAATAGTATCTTGATGTACCCTTGTACAGGTTGAACCATTTCTCGTTAATATGAACAATGTCATACATGTGATACATTGTATAAGATCCACCTACCCATAATAAATTACAAATATATTACGTCAGCTAATTACAAAAAATAAAACTGCTCCGAAGCTTACCAAGCGAGGGTCGCGTGTGCATCAAGCAATACAGTAGTCGTCGAAACTTGTGCGTCTCCGTCAGCATCGGCTTAACGCGCGAATCAGCCCGCCCTTTTTCAGATAGCGCCATAACGAAGCTGGAGGAATCCTACAAGCAGCAGACAGCGATCGCAGGGTCTGCCGCTCCATTATGCACCTGTTATCTCAGAACCGTTCCTGTTATTTTTTTTCGAAAAGGGCGTATATCCCTTCGAAATAGCATCGTCTAGGCTAGAATTGTAAATTCTTATATATCTTTGATACAAATGCTTTCGGAAGAACCTGTAAGATAATATAGCCGGACCACAATGAAAAAAAAACTGGTGAATGTTGACCCTGTCCGCCTGGAGCAACATCAAAACCCAATCACCCACTGAATGTTGCGCGAAGAGTCCTGGGTAAAATAAAACGTATCTGGTAGAATTGAAAAACCTACTGGGTTTTACGTTGCTTGTCGAGCTTTATCCAGATTGTCCTTGGAACAAGGAAAATTAAAAAAAGATTTTATTTGAAAATCAAGTCCAAGACATGTTCCAGCATCTAAAGTTCTCTATTACTACGCATTGGACACCACATCAACGAGACGCGGACGTTCCGTCACTTCTTCAGCGTCAAGTCTTTGAGCCCCTTGGAAACAGCGCGAGCAAATCAACTGTACCAGTACGTACATGTAGTGGTGGCTAGTATTATCGAGCAGCAATGCTGTCGACGTTATGCTGGTTTTCTAGCGTTGGGTTGTCTTGCATTCATTGACTGTACAGTATCCACACGACTGCGTATTTGCCCTTGTGTGCTCATTATTTGCTCGCAGATGCCGGAGTCGACAAACAGTTGGACGAAGGATTCATGGGGACGATGCTCGATGTTCATTCGACTCGACGATAATAGGAATCTCTGCTGCCGAGAGCACAACTGGTGGGTTCCGGTGGCAAGGACACTGCAGTGCTACACTGTACATGCGCAATCCCTTTGGGCTCCATGTGCTTTGAAATCCTGATTAACTCTTTCAGTACCTGGATACGGACCGTTTAGCGCTGAAGCCAGCAGCTACAAATGGTACAAATGGGGTCAAATCAATCTTCAGAATTGAAGCACAAAAAGTGCAAAAAAAACAGGTACTGTACATGACGGCGTCTTCAACATAGACTGCAGGAGCACTCGTCAGCGCTAAAATACAACGACTTCGTTGCCGTTTGCACTTGGCGCCGCCTCACCGTCATATACATCATATACATGTACTTAAGTACTGCTCAACGCTCATAAAACTCGGTAGCCCATGCGATAGCCTCCCAACACAAAAAAGTGTTGCAATTTGCCACATGGGAGACCCATCGAGCTCCATTGGAGCGACTCTCAAACTCCCGGATGTTTTTCTCGCTTCACTGTGCCTCTTCCTAGACCAGCCCAAGCAGCACAAGGATGCTTGGTCCTTTGCCTTGTACTCGCCTACAGTATTCATTCTTGGATTTACCAGCAGAACACGAGAAGACGTCCAGGAATGCTTTACCCCATTGCTGGTTCCGTCACTGAGGCGGCGGTGACCTCGGACCCGGCGACTGCTGCGTACTCATTGTCCGCCTTTGCCATCGGTGACTGGGGCACTACTATATACAAGGGCTCGTGCTGCTCCCGCTCAGGCACGTACGGCAACTACGACATTGTCGCAGAGGATGTTGTGGCGAGTTTGATGGACACCGAAGCCGGCACCGCTGCCGTGAAGCCCAAGGTCATCATGGGCCACGGCGACAACTTCTACTGGACGGGAATCAACAGCCTCGAGGGTCGTGACTCGCGTTTCACTACGACGTTCGAGGACAAGTTCGACGGTGCCAACATCAAGACCATTCCGTGGGTGAACGTGATGGGTAACCACGACTACGGCGGTGCGAGCTACGTCTGCAGCAGCGGAGACGACAATGCCAAGTGCGAGAGCACCGATGCGTTGATCCAGGGACTGGAGAGCAAGTTTGAGTGGCAGGCGAGCTACACGAGTCCGAACGACAACCGCTGGAACCTGGAGGACCACTTCTACGTCCACCGCATTGAGGACCCTGCCACAGGCGTCAGCATGGACATCTTCAACGTGGACACGAACGACGCCGATATTCATGGCGCCATGCAGATCTGTTGCCAGTGCTACGGATACTCGAACGGCGACAGTGCCACCTGCAAAAGCGTTGGTCGTGGACACCAGTACTGCGCCGGTGGTGACAACGAAATGTTTGACTCGTGCATGGCCAAATTCACCGAATGGGGTGACGACTCGCGTGCCCAGATCGCCGAGAAGGTGAAACAGTCCACCGCCACGTGGAAGATTGTCAACAGCCACTACGGCACGTACACGCACTACGTTGAGGCAGGCATGAACAAGTGGTTCGACGTCCTCCGAGACTCGGGAGTCCATGTGTGGCTTAACGGCCACACGCACGGAGAGAAGCACGACTACTCGGAGTCGCTGGGTATTCACTTCGTTGAGAACGGTGCTGGCGGTGGTAGCCAGAAGGAGTCTGCCAGTGGCATCCCGGCTTACGCGGCTCCGTTCGTCAAGAACGAATGGGCCTACTCGGGTGACGAATATGGCTTCATATCGCTCCAGGCGTCGGAGGAGTGGATCAAGCTGCAGTACCACACGGCGGACCAGTCCTGGGTGTTCGGAGAGAGCTTGAACACCACGACAGTGGGTGGTGTCGCCACCAAGTATTGCTGGTACATTCCTGCCGATGGCACGGAGGGCTGGGGATGCTAACATGCCGCTGGTGTTCTGTAGATTGATTCTTGTACCAACTGCAAAAGGCAGTTGATTGAGGATTGTTGACTGCATGCTTCTAACCAGAACAAACCTTAGACATTAGAAGAAGAAGAAAAAAAACTCATTGGTTATCCTCCTTTTGCTGCATCTCGGGTTGTCGTGTAGTATTAGTACTACCGTAGGAGACGTAACCGGGCTAGCATGACAATACTGTGCAAATTTCTTGCTTAGCACGCTCTGCCTTCTTTACCGTCAGCAGGAATGTACCAGCAGTGCTTAGTCGCAACATCGTGTTAGCAAACTCCTCCGCGAATGTCCACTTGTTATCCGTCGTGCAATACTGCAGCTTGAGCCAGTCCTTCGACGCCCCCAACGAGAAGAAGCCGTACTCATCACCCGTATAGGTTCACTCATTCTTAGCGTACTGGGTCGCGAACGACGGGATTCCACTCGCAGACTCTTTCAGAATGCCCCCACCAGCGCCATTCTCCACGAAATGGATCCCAAGCGACGATGAATAGTCATGTTTCTCTCCGTGCGTGTGGTCATACAGAAAAGCGTGGATCCCGGACCCTCTCAGAACGTCAAACCACTCTTCATACCAGCCTCAGCGTAGTGGTCATATGGCCCGTAGTGGCTGTTCACAATCTTCCACGTCGCAGTCGACGCCGCCACCTTCTCCTTCAGCTGAGTGCGCGAATCATCGCCCCATTCCGCGAACTTGTTGAAGCAGGTATCGTACATGGCAGTGTCACCACCGGCGCAGTAGTGATGTCCACGGCCAACGCTGTTACACTCAGCACTGTCCCCTTCCGAGTAGCCGTAGCACTGGCAACAGATCTGCATGGCGCCATGAATATCGGCGTCGTTCGTGTCCACGTTGAAGATGTCAATGCTGACGCCCGTGGCAGGGTCCTCAATGCGGTGGACGTAGAAGTGGTCCTCCAGGTTCCAGCGGTTGTCGTTCGGACTCGTGTAGCTCGCCTGCCACTTGAACTTGTTCTCCAGTCCCTGGATCAGCGCCTCGGTGCTCTCGCACTTGGCATTGTCGTCTCCGCTGCTGCAGACGTAGCTCGCACCGCCGTAGTCGTGGTTACCCATCACGTTCACCCACGGAATGGTCTTGATGTTGGCACCGTCGAACTTGTCCACGAACGTCGTAGTGAAACGCGAGTCACGACCCTCGAGGCTGTTGATTCCCGTCCAGTAGAAGTTGTCGCCGTGGCCCATGATGACCTTGGGCTTCACGGCAGCGGTGCCGGCTTCGGTGTCCATCAAACTCGCCACAACATCCTCTGCGACAACGTCGTAGTTGCCGTACGTGCCTGAGCGGGAGCAGCACGAGTCCTTGTATGTAGTAGTGCCCCAGTCACCAATTGCGAACGCCGACAGCGAGTATGTCGCGGTGGCTGGGTTTGATGTCACTGTCGAACCACTCGAAGCCTTCATCGCGGTGAGCAATACCGCGATGTTGGCGAGCACCTTGTAGCTCAGCATCCCTTACTATGCTCGAACGCCAGTAATGGCTGGGCGGTGTTCTTCCACACAAAACGAGGAATGAAGACTGCGACGTGTATTTTGTATCTGGGAAGGGAGTTCCCTGGCCAGAATTCACAGGATAACACCACTGAAGACCATGGTCTTGTTGATTCGTGGGATTTTGAACTCGTTGAGAGCGGACAGGAAAGTGAGACGGAATCCGAGGGGGTACGAGTTGAGGGTGAGAACCATGACTTTGGCTATCCGCACGAGGTCCATGGCGAAGGAAAAACATGGGTCAGCGTGACAGAAGGCAGGAGAAGCCAGTGAAGCCCGGCATTGAGGGCTTGAACGCCAGGAAACCTGCATGGCCAATGCCATGGCTGGCACATGCTCACCGTGTACCATCAGCATTTTGGCGGTGATGTAAGATGAGCTAAGGCTCGCGCTAGTTGGTCGGACCTGATCCCCATTTCGAAGCGCTGACACTGCTGCAGCTGTGCGATGTGCGGTGTGGGTCTTCAGGTGAGCCACCAGGAGCTCACGCACCCGAAAATGCTTCCCGCATTCTTGACATGCAAATGATGTGAGTGGCGCAGTTAGCTCTTGCGGCGAGGAGTCCACGTTAACGTATATCCCTGCTTTTGATCCTTGTCCTGGGGCGTAAGCCGTCAGTGGAACATGTGTGGATCGATGAAATCGCATCGCCTCCCTGGAGCGCCACAAACATAAGGCTTCTCGCCAGTACGCACGCGAATGTACTCTTGCAACGTAGATGCTCGCGCAAATAGTTTGTTGCAGATCCCCATTTTCGGCCAAATCTCCGACCATACTTGATTTCACTATACATAGAATCAACCAATGAAATTGATGCATCGGCAAATATAGATTTTGCAACTAATGAATCTGCAGGATTGAAATGGCGGCTTCAAAGTCCGAGTCCATGTACATACTATCCCAGATCGACTTCGGTATGCGCGTTCCCTTCTCACCTACAACCTTCACATGCTTGCCACAACAAACTGTGTGGCCTTTCATCGTAACTTTGCACGTGGGAGTGATTCCCTGAGCGCCGTTAGTCTGGTGGCTGATTTGGATTGAGAACGAGCTTTCAAAGCTTTCGACGAAGAAATCACGAAGTCCGTAGAAAATACCATCAATGCTGAAGCGCAGCGAGTACCCGTTCTCACGCGGATGCCAATAGTATCGCCGCAGTGCGTCGAGTTTGGACTGGACACAGTGCATTTTCGAAGCCAGATTGATGGCATTTGTTGGACTGTCCATTGAGGCAGCAGTCGGCATTGAAATAGTACTTGACAGCCACATCTCCGACGAATTTACGCGTTAGGTATTTCTGACGTAACGTTAATTAATCTCGCAATTGCAACGTAATCAAGCTATGGTTAGGGTAACTTAGCGTTGCAGGACGCAAATACAGTATCTTGACCCAGCTGTATTCCAGGATTTTGGAATACATGTACAAGTGTCAGGTTATGCACTAAGTACGATTACATTGCAACTTTGTACATGTAATTCCAAGGAGGCGACTTAACTAAAACTCACTACATGACGGAGCGATGCAAATTTGATTATTGTGGGCAGCTCCACAGTTATTCTAGCAGGTGTATGCTAGAAAACCATTACACACTAGCAAGCACCACCCGGGAGCACGTACCATTAAAACAGGATGCGGGTGCACTAGCAGGCCTTGCCTTCCGAGCCGTCGGTAGGAATGTACCAGCAGTGCTTGGTCGCGACGCCGCCGATCTTCATGTCCGCGATGTTCTCCGTGAAGTTCCACTTGTTGTCCGCCGTGTGGTACTGCAGCTTGAGCCATTTCTTGGATGCCGAGAAAGATATGAATCCGTACTCGTCGCCCGTGTAGGCCCACTCCTTCTTGACGTATTGGGTCGCGAAATCCGGGATCGTGCTCGCGAACTCCTTCTTCATGCCGCCACCAGCTCCGTTCTCCACGAAATGAACCTTGAGCGACGCCGAGTAGTCGTGCTTCTCGCCGTGGGTGTGGCCGTAGATGAAGGCGTGGACGCCCGAGCCTCGAAGCGCTTCGAACCACCTGTTCATGCCATCCACCTTGTAGTGCTGGTATGGGCTGAAGTGGCTTTGCACAATCTTCCACGTCGCAGTGGAAGCCTTCGCCTTCGCCACGAGCTGCTTGCGAGAATCTTCGGCCCACTCGGAGAATTTGGCCATGCAGGTGTCGTACATGGCCGTGTCTCCGCCGCAGCAGTACTTGTCTCCACGAGCAATGCCGCCACATCCGCCGTTGTCGTTGGTGGGCGCGTAGCCGTAGCACTGGCAGCAGACACCGTGGGCGCCAGCGATATCGGCATCATTCATGTCGACGTTGAAGATGTCAATGCTCACACCCGAGGCCCGGTCCTCGATCCGGTGGACGTAGAAGCGGTCGTCCAGGTGCCAGCGGTTGTTGTTGGGGCTCTTGTAGGTCGACTGGTAGCTGAACTTGTTCTGCAGTCCCTGGAGCATTTCCTGCGTGCTGTTGCACCTGACGAGCTGATCGCCGACGTTGCAGACGTAGTTGGCACCACCGTAGTCGTGGTTGCCCATAACATTGACCCAGTCAACGTTCTTGATGTTGGCTCCAGAGTACTTGGACTCGTAAGTCGTCTGGAAGCGAGCGGCACGTCCCTCCAGACTGTCGATGCCAGTCCAGTAGAAGCTGTCGCCGTGACCGAGCACCGCCTTAGGCTTCGAAATAGCAGCCTGCTTGTCCATCAACATTCCCACAACTTCCTGCGCGTGGAGGTCGAAGTTGTTGAACGTACCTCCGCAGCACGATCCCCGATCCGTAGTTGATCCCCAGTCACCGATAGCGAAGGTCGACACCGTGTACTTGGCCGTGGCAGGGTCCGTCGTCGCGCCATTTGAAGCCCCCACCATGGCGAGCAGCACGGCAGCGTTGGTCAGTGCCTTGGAGTTCAGCATGGCTCTAGATTGGCTCCGCTTGCTTGGTGCTTCTGGCTGTGCTAGTCAAAGCAAAATGAAGAATGATGACATGGAGCAGCGGTGCAGTGCACCATGAGTCTACTGTGCCGTATTGTTTGTTCTGGACCAACGGGATACTGCAGTGCACTGCATAGATCTCATCATATGTTGCGACGAGAAAAGTCGGTCCCATCGGTGATCGATTCATGGCCCGGATAGATTGTGCTGTTTGTTGCCTATCTCAAAAGGGGATCACGTTGGCCTGATGTAACCCTGTAGCCAAGAGGCATAATATTCCCCTATCCTTCCCAAGCTGCAATCACAACTATCGTGTGCTCGGCAAAGAAACGATTTGCGGTCGAATTTGTGGGAAGAAGCAATCATTGATAGCGCTACACTGCACTTTTATAATAGTTTCAAACCTTCGACCAATCGTATTACTACATGTAGTTTCAGTGGTTTTGAACTGTGTTGGTAAGTCCTTACGAGTCCTATCCTACCTAACTGGCCCAATCGCCAGACGCGTTGATTGCGCGCATGGTTTATGAACCTTTTCCCGTTCGTCGCTCGCAACTTGCAGATCGGCAGCCTGCAACATGACTGTGCTGCAGATGACAAATATCCCTTTTTGCAGCAGCTTCTGTCGACGAAAGCCCATTAAAAAAAGAGCCCCAATACCGGTGTTATAGTTGTAATGGGCTCGAGACATATATGTCGGACTTCGCACAGCCGAGCGATTCTTCTGTCGGTTCCCAGAACTCCCAGAACAGATTCCTGCTACTACCGTATGCAGCGTGAGCTATTACCAGCGTAGACGCATGAACCACGAGCACCTTTTTGACAAGGGTTTAAACAAGAAAACAGCGGATCCTTACATGCAGCTGAGGCAGAAACCGCTGCCAAAATCCACCAGATGTCTGCGACAAAGCGGCGACAGAAATGATGAGAGTAACAGATTTGATGACCTACTGACTTCAACGAACGGCATTGCGGATGACTATGCAGCAGGCGAACCAGCCGGCACTACATGTACTGTAAACTATTCTGTTCCTCTTCACCATTGATGCCGGCATATAATTATTCTAGGTGATAGCTTTGGGCAAAAGATTTGAGACAGCTCTATAGATGAGCGTAGCTTTCTGCACACGATACATATTTGCACTGGGTTACGATAATTTATAGTGGAGCGATTCCCAGCAGTCTGTGCCGTAACAAATCTGAGACCCAGGAATAAGCATGCATAAAAGGGCAGGAATAAACGTCTGAACCAATGAAAAATCTATGTCCCCCTCACATACACGTTTGGCCCTTATTGACCGAATTCATACCTCTTTGGTCATTTTCCCATCTTTAGAATTAGGCTGGCTTAAAATAGTCCGACTAATTTTTAAGGATAGCTTAAAATTATGGGGAAATTCCAAAAACGTCTATGAAATTAAACTAATTCCAAAGTGCATCCCCCGTGTAATTACGCACCGTGACCTCCCTTAATATAATGGAAGGGTATGTACGCGTAGGTATTTCGTACCACATTAATATTTTACTTAATACGTGGACACCTACATATATGTACATTTCAGAGCGTCTTCGTGCAACGCACGACACTCAAAATGTTTAAGTAAGAAACTATTCCTGGTACAACGGGTACGTTGTACGGACATCCCAATAGGGATTAATTCAGAACTCCAAATGAGGTACTGATCCGATATAAACTTCAAGTGATCGGTCTTAAAAATCCGCCAATTTGTAACTACTTTGAGAAACACATTTTTGCGGTAAGTAGGCAAAAGTGTCTATTCCTGTACAATCGGCTTGGTTTGTCAGGCTAAGCGATTGCTATGACGGCTACTATGGGCTCATCACGCGTACCGCTACAGTAGGCGGGCTCAGCGCATTGACGATCGCTATAATTACTTTACATATCCGGATGTGTCGCGCGCAGATACTGCGGCTGCGAAGCAGGTGCAGGAAATGCGTAATTTCATATGAACGCAGCATTACAAGAACGATAATACCGTTCTGTATATTGTGATTCCCGTCTAAATTTGCCGAGTCGGGTCGGTTTCAAGAATCGCCCCGTACAATTCCCGAGTCAGTTTTGGAATCGCCAGAGCAGCCGAGGAGCCGCATATCATGGGCCATGACTCATGGCTGCATTCGTTTTTAAACGAGCAGGTATACAAAGCTGTTTACGCTCGGGCGATTGCCGGCGATTGCGCGGCGGTTGATTGAACCAATCGCCTTGAGTAGAACCTACAATATTATACGACCAGCGTTACCAGCCCAACCCTCTAACGTTAGTATAGCACATGACCTTTCACATATCGCACAATTTATATTTTAGAGACGAACTTAGAGAAACACTTTAAGTATCTTTCTAAATTCGTCTCTACATATTAATGATGTAAAGAAAAAGGTGTATTAAATAACAGAGGTCTAAATCGACCACCGTAACCTTACGTGCTGCTGTAGACCAGGCCATCCGATCGCAAATCTTTTTGTTGCCGAGCGCACGATAATCGCGATTGCAGAATAGGGATCACCATATGCATCTCCATCGACGCGGCGAATCACCGTGTGATATCCATTTTTTGGGTCAAATTCGGTCAAGTTCAAATTGGGTCAACACCTTTTTTTTGGGTCAACTGGCGGGTCAAATTTGAGATGGGTCAAATTGGATCAAAATGTATCATGATAACAAGGGTGCAACCTATAATATTATATCAAAACTGTGTTTTGGAATGCGGGCAAAGTCATGCCTTTCGTTGTCATATATTAGCAGCATTCGCCGCAGGGTTTCTGGTTGCGGCAACGCTATCGAGGTAGATCATACGAAGCTACGAGCAATGCAACGGTTGCCGAGGAACGACACACGACATCACGAGCAATGTCACGATCAGCGTAGTAGCGACCGTAGGACGAGCGAAGTGACGGTAACGGCATCTTGTATCTAACTCCAACGAGGGGTGAGCACTTCATACCAAACTGGAGCACGAATAGACTCACTTTTCAATCGCCTTCGTACTGCACAAGCCTCATGTTCACACTCCAATCCGCCTATCCTCGACTACAATGGCCAGCGAACTGCCTCCTCACTCCGACCATTTCAGCTACGACGGATCTGACTACAGTGATGCCTCCGACGAGACGATCATCCTTGAGGAACCGCCAGTCGAAACGTTGGTCTCGATGGATGGAGAAGAAAATGGAGAGTGCCGTCATCTGATCGGAGGAGAACTTCAATCTCCAGATGTTCAAGTTGAAGAGCCAACCGACACGTCCCTGGGGAACAAGTCCATCACCTATCAAGGGTATTCCTATGCCTGGTATTACACCGGGTCTGCTTCCACGAATTACCGGTGCAGTGTCTACCGACAGACGGGTTGCAAGGCCAAGCTTTTTGTGAAAGATGCTGGGACCGAAGTGTCTAGCGAGCATGAGCCAGATTGTGCTTCTGATGTCCGCCGCCCGATAAGTTCAAGGCTGACC
>JAIKVD010000964.1:0-13655 GCA_024679075.1 Phytophthora uliginosa | reverse complement strand
GGAGACGGACAGTGTGGCTAGCGGGAAGAAGAGGTCGCGCGGGTCGACGCCCGAGGCGCCGACGGCCTCCGCCTTAACGGCTGTGGGGAAAGATGAGATCGCGCCTTCGTTGGCGCGCGCTCTACTCACGGGCTGCGGCGCCAAGCAGTGCTCATCTGAAGGCTGCAAGAAGATCGCAGTCAGTAAAGGACGCTGTCGTGGACATGGAGGCGGCCGGCGGTGTCAACACCAGGGATGCACGAAGTGCGCGCAGAGTCGCAGTCCGTTCTGCTGGGCCCACGGAGGAGGGAAACGCTGTGAAGCACCGAACTGCCGACGCAGTCGCAAGACCAAACGGTTCTGCGTGGATCACGTGGACATGGAGCTCACGGTCCCCATGCCGGACTCGGACAGTGCGCCCAAGCCGGTGTCTGCTAAGGCTGCGTCCAAGTCCTCCAGCTCATACGCCAGTGCGGACTCGGACGACAGCGTCGGTCGCCAGTCCACGGTCTCCTGTGACAGTAGCTTGTCGGCCGCCCACACCAAAGAGAACATGCGGATGCCTTCGGGTGAGTACGTCGTCCGCGAGCAAACGTGCACTCAGTACCACCAGTACGCCGGAGAGGTCTCTGGTATCTCGCCGCCTTCGCTGCAGCTGCCCAGCCTAAATGAAGCGCTGCTTCGCACGGTGCCTACGCAGTATTCGTCCGAATCTGTGTGGCCATCCACGACGACGACGCCCTCGCCTCCAGCACCCCTCGCCTCGCGATATAAGGGTGAGTACCGGCCCTGGCCGGGAAATAGTGACTAAGATATAATCCGTATTCGTGTGGAGTGGAGTCTCTAATGCTGCTCCACGTTTTGTTTTGTTTAGTTTGAACGTTGGGCTCTCGGTCTCATTTGCTGTCTACTATCCTGGGATACTAGTAAATATGTTGCTGGTGTTTGTTGAGCTCTACTCAACTGATAACCAGCCTCGTTTCATTCATCGACGCAGCGAGCTCGGGCATGAGGTAGAATGGGGAAGCGCGGAAGCGAAAGTGACGCAGCACTCAACGCTTGGCCTAAGCTGGGAAGTACTCGCCGCGAGGGCAGGTGATGAGCTCGTTTGGGCACTGGGACGTAGCGACTGCGGCGTGTGCGAGGTTCTCGAGTGTTTTTACCAGCAAGTAGCTGGTCGTTCCTGGTGTCCTCCGTCTCGAGATGCATGTGGGCAACGCAAAAGTATTTGGACTTACGTGACCGCATGCAGCTTTCCACATCGCAACGCTGGCCGCCACCGTGTGCCCAGCAGAACATGCTGCGGCTTTGAGCGCTTTTCGTACAACCGCCAGCGAAATGGCATCGACGGCCGCCTCCGTGACCACGACATAACCCTTTGCTCACCGACATCTTGGTGCAGTCTGGGAACAGACAGCGCTTTTGGACACTTTGGCAAGAGGCAGACAGCGGAATGGTCTGAGCGTACCGCTCCAGAATAGACGGACTCTGTTGGCAATTTTCCCTGACCATCATTAACGCGACCGAAGTCGGTAAGACGCGATTCCGAGAGCCGCCGATCGGAGACTCGGCCATCAGAAGATCGAGCGGGTCTTGACATTGTGCAGAATTTTGGCTGAGGCGCTCGAATGTCCGCGCACTGGCTATGGCGACCGTCGGCTCGAAAGTGAAAGCATCGGCCGAAGTTTGCGCTGGGAAGACCACGAAGGGATCAACGAGCTGCTGTTTCCTCGAGGAATTGCTAAGAGGGTTCACTTGTGTTGAGTTTCGGCTCTGGGACTGCTGATTCATAACGGCGATGGGAGTTGGAAGACAGATTGAAGACTCGGAAGACGGGTAAATGTCCAAGTTCACTGCAAAATGGCGAATGTCTCAGGCCCCAGCGACTCAAAAGCTAGTGCAGACTTCGAACAGTGTTAGCAGAAACTGCTAACAGTGCCATGCGCCAGTAAGAATAGCCTGAGAAGGAGCTCAAGTTCCTGCTCCTGGTCGTTTACGTCCGTTATTTGCCGTTGTTCTTGTGCAGGAGTCTTGTCGGGACTAGAAATGGCCTCTTCGTGGGATCGCTGGATTGTGGCCGTTGCGTCCTACGGCAAATGCGCAGCACTATTAATTATCCTGAAACAGTGAGAATCATTCACCGTTTTTTTTTTAATTTGGCATGCAGTATAGCCCTGTATCAGCGGCTAATGCCATCCTAGTAATGCCACGAGATGTGGCGCTCTCAAGCCACGTCGCGCGCTCTCTCTCTCTGTTCCCTGTAGTAGGCAATACTTTAAAACTTCGCATCCTAACAATAGAGGACACCGGAGCACCGGTATGCTCTTGTCTGGAAACGGTTGACATCTGAGAGCGTAGATGCAATTGAGACAAGATGCACAGCGAGAGGGCCTGCGGGGGTCCCAGTGCCGGGGTTAAAACGGTGGTTGGGCGCATGGTGCAAAGCTAAGCGCCACACCGACCGCAGACCACAGGAGTCCTCTCAAAACGTACCTACCGTTGCAACACGCTACACCCACTCGCAACCTATTCATAACGTTCTCTTTTATCGTTCAACATGAACGTTAGTACTTAGTATTTTCGAGAGCGGCCGACAGGCAGTTTCGATAGGCCTAGAATTCGTTCCCAAAAAGGGTTTCGCGCTTGAGACGACACGGATTGGAAGACGAGAATGAGCGTTTCCTCTATGTTCTGCAGAAAAAAGCTGCTACTTGTGCCCTGGGTCTCCATTAATAAGCGGATGGACAAGACTCTAGATGTAGTACTCCGTGGTTAGACGCGTAATGTCAACACTGTGCTACACAAAAATTGCTTGATGAGCGACAATTCTTCGTTATACGCTCGTAGACTCACAAACCTCCTCGTCGATCCATTACAGGATGATGTTGCTCGGACTTTCCACCGACCAAATCGATCCTGAGTCGTCGGACACCTGCGACGATGATCTGCGGCGTGAAGGATGAATCAAGTTCTGGATAATCGTCACGATCTCCGCCGCAGTAGGGCGATTCCGTGGGGTTTTCTGCAAGCAAGCATCGGCTAATGCTAATATTTCCTCGGGGCAATCAATCGAAAACTCCGGCCGCATGTGGCCGAGGGCGACTTGGCTCAAGATTTCTGCTTCTTGCATTTTGCCGCGAGCTGCGTGAGGGTTGTTGTCATTCCAGTACGGATAGTCATCCGAGTCGATCTCCGAGAGGACGACGCCGAACGAATAAATGTCTGCGCACTCATCGTAGTCGCGACCCAGAAGAATTTCAGGTGCAATCCAAAATGAAGTGCCCACTCCTGCCGTCATGTGGGTCTCCATGTCGTACCGCGTGCGTGAGATACCGAAGTCGCTCAACTTGGCCTCGTAATACATGTTCAGCAGCACGTTCTTCGACTTGAGATCGCGATGAATTACTTTAGGATGCTGCGAGTGCAAGTAAGTTAGCGCCTCAGCAATATGCAACGCAATCGAAGCTTTGTGCGTTTGCCACGACAACGGTGAGCCCCGTTCCTTGAAAGTGTACAGGACTTCCCGAAGATCGCCATTGTCCATGAACTCAGTTACCTCTGCCAGGTGGCGCAAGTTATCCCAGTATCAGCTTCATTCACAGCGATCGGAATGTCGGATCCTGGCAAGTCGACGTCTTGCGGCACGAACGAGATGGTCTGAGGCTCGTCTCCAACGCCTGTAATCGATCTAGGGTGTCAAAAGCCTAAGAGATAGCATCCTGTTAAAACCCTTCAACCAGGCCGAAGCTTCACTTACATCGATACGACGGTCGACGGCACCACGAGCGTTCGAATCGTGTCGATCGGCAGCACATCCGACGCATTCATTGAGAGCTGGTATTCATCCTCGGAGGTTCTCGTCGTCACGAAGAACTCCCAGGCATCTGAGCTGCTGTAGTCCGGTAGACACGTGCAGGACCCATTCAGAGCCGTGAAGATGGCAGGGCAGCCGTTGTTGGGCAGCTCATCGGGCGTCCGCCGCTGCAGCGACGGCACGCCCTCCCCACAAATAACGTCGCTGCCGGTGATGTTCGAGAGCGCCGAGTTCACCCCCACAGCCAGATACGTCACGTTCGCGTCCGAGTTGGCCTCGAACCATTCCTGGGCCAGAATCTCCGCCTGAGTTTCGTCGCCCGCGTCCAAAGACCTCGAACCCGACGACGATAACGAAGGAGAAGACGAGGAGGAAGAGGAAGAAGAATAAGACGACGAGAGATGAGCTGCTGCACTCCACAGCCACAACAACAACCAGCAAAGCGTCACAAAGCTGCAGTGACGGGGGTCGACCGTCATGAAGCACTGCGACCGACTATCGCTGGAGGTCGACTATCAATCTATGGGCAGGACAAGTCTGGACACGAGTTTGCTTTGGGCGTGAGTATCCACCGAATATCGGCGCGCTCTGGATCGACAGCCAGAGAGCGTCTCGGTCTCTGCTGGACCCATCGCATAGAGGAGGTGGGATATCCCATCTGGCTTCTCGCAGTGCTCAAAGCTTCACGCACGTGCACGGACACTAAACCAAACCAAACCGCGCGTGCTACTGTCTTGGCTGCGCTTGGGTACGAAAGGCTCCGCAACTTTACGACTGACCGGTCAAGTGTCTATGGTGCACTCACTATTTTATAGACATGGGGGATTATCGTACATTGATCTATTGTCTAGGTCGCGGTCCAGGCGGAGCCTGAGGCGACGGAAGGCTTCGAGTCCGACGAACTCGGCGCGAGACTCGAGCGCAGAAGCTGCTGGAGCGTTTCGACGATGCTCGCGGCGGTCGGTCGGTCCTCCGGTTCCTTCTGCAGACAACTCTCAGCCAGCAGCGCGATCGCAGCGGGGCAGTTGGGCGACAACTGCGGCCGTTTGTTGCCCCTCGCCACCTGCCGGAGGATGTCTGCTTCCTCGAGTTTACCCCGCGCGCCGTCGCGGTTGGCGTCGTTCCAGTACGGGTAGTCGTCGGTGTCGATCTCCGACAGCACCACGCCGAACGAGAAGATGTCGGCCTGTTCATCGTACTCACGACCGAGCAGAACCTCGGGTGCGATCCAGAAGGACGTCCCGATGCCAGCAGTCATGGCGTGGGTCTGCACCGAGTACTGCGCTCGAGAGACGCCAAAGTCCGTCAGCTTTGCCTCCAGGTGCCGGTTGAGCAGCACGTTCTTGGACTTGAGGTCGCGGTGGATCACCTTGGGAATGTGTGAGTGCAGATACTGCATGGCTTGGGCGATATGCAGCGAGATGACCGCCTTGTGACTGCTCCACGACAACGGGCTGCCCCGACGCTTGAAGCTTCGCAGCACGTGTCGAAGGTCTCCACCCTCCATGAACTCCGAGACGGCTGATAGGTGCTTGAGGTTGTCCCAAGCCACGCCGATGAACTCCACGATGCGAGGGTGGTGCAGCTCCCCCATGAGGATAATCTCTTTGAGGAAGGCCTTGACGTCCTTCGGGTCAAGGCTGCGATCAGGTCGAATCTTCTTCACGGCTACCTGGCGGCCCTTATATTGACCGGCAAACACCAGACCGAACCCGCCTCTGCTCAGGCATTTGTCCAGCTTGACCTCCTTGTAGTTGATTCGGTTCGTGGCGATGATCGGGTCCTCCAGTAATGCTTCGGTGGTGGTTTTGTCGGAAGACTGGAAGTTTGCAGTCTCAGCGCCGCTTCTGGCAAGGTAGTAGCTCGAAGGCGAGGACTCGGCTGAGGGCAAAGACGTCCGTTGATGAATGCGGGCTCGTTGCCACAGCAACAACATCACAAGAGCCACCACGAGGCAGCCACCGATGATACCCACGTAAAGGATGCATTGGGTGCATGTTCCTGAACTCGTCTCTGCTAGGCAGAAACCCAAGAAATTTTAGTTTTGGTGATACGATTCATCAGCAAGAGCGATGGTGCTCGTACCTGGAGTCACGGTTGTGCTGTTGGCAACGCAAAACAACGAGTTGTGTGCTGTTTGCCACGTTCCACAGGGGCAGGTTGCCACTGGGTCAGGTTGATCGGACTCGAAGGCCGCCAAATTCTTGATGGCGTTGAAGGTTGAGTTGCTGATGTTAAAGTCCGTGATATCGTTGTGAGCGATGTACCTGAAAGAGATAATAACGGGATGTCAGACCAAAACGTGGGGATACAGTTTTCATGTTGCCTAGAAACACGTACAGCTCCTGTAGGCTGTCGATGTTGAACACCACTGTAGGGAACGCGGTCAAGCTGTTGTTCGTGAGATTCCTGCAATACATCGACATGGAGGAAAATGCTGTTAGTACAGATAGAGAGACGTCTTGTTGTAGGCCGATGACGTACAGTGTTTCAATCTTGCAAAACTTATTGGAGCAACTGCTTTGGGAAGTTGATCCAGCGTAAGGAACAGTCAACGAATTTGAAGACAGATCCCTGTTCCCTCATAACGTCCGCAGAGTAAATGTTAGAGCGACGTCAAAAGAAGGATGATTGCTACCCAAAACTTACAAGTACTTTAACCCTGTCACTCCGTCGAAGAAATGGAAGCCAAAGCCGAACAAGTTGCAGTTTCGCAGAGTACTAAAAATTGCACGAGCGGGGACAGTGTTAGCCACTGATTCATGACGTCCTCGGCGAGTTGCACTTACAGATTGGTCGTTGTTGGTGGCAGAAAGGAGGACGCTGAAAGCGTGATGGAGAACATGTTGACGTTGATAATTTCCCTGCAAAAAAAATCGACGAGTTAGCACAGGTGTCTATAGCATAATTCGCCACTGAAGCAGCACTTACACGGATGAGACAGAGATCGAGTCGTTGGGGCTGATAGCAACAGGCAACACACTGCCAGGGATACGTCTATCCTCTGGCGCGAATTGAATGTCGTGTGGCGAACTTCCATCTCCGATAATACGACTGCATATACGACACACTTAGTTTTGAAGGGGTGCAGATTAGAAGGCAACATTTGCACAAACGTACAGCGTCTTGAGAGTTGGCGGTACCAGCATCGTTCGGATAGCGTCGACGTGTAGAACATCCGCGGAGGTGAGTTTTGCTGGATATTTGCTGTCGACGCTCCGCTGTGCTACTCGAAACTCCCAAGTGTCCGTGTTGTTGTAGCCGCTGGCGAGGCACGTGCAGGACGCGTCAATCGCCGTAAAAATCCCGGGGCAACCAAAGTTGGGGAGCGTCTCGTCGGAACGTCGCTGAAGCGATGGCATGCCGTTGCAGATAACATCGTTGCTGGACAAGTTTTTCAGATTGGAGTCCACACCAACCGCCAACTGCGTCACGTTGTCCCAAAAGTTCTCGGTGAACCATTGCTGAGCCAACTCCTCGGCGACAGTTGTAACGGGGACAAAACCAACTTCCGAGCCGCTGGACGATGACCATGCTCCTGCCGATGAGGAGGCTGAACCATCAGCTGAAAACGATCCTTCAGCGATACACACTTCAATTGCCTGATAGATAAACGAGGCGACAGCGACCACCGCAAGCTTTCTACGCCTTCTTGGCGAGGCTCCCATCGCAACGAGTTTCTTACTGTTGGTCGATACAGGGAGACAGACTTGCGGCGGGGCTCTCCCGTTGCATGCCTTTTGTCAGCAAAAAGGTATAGGGAGGGCGAGCCTGGCAAACCAAATGGTTCACTTCCTACAATGCGGATGCTGAGGGGACTCCAAGATACTCCTATCGTCTTGTCCCCGAGCCACAAAGAGTTCCCTACTCGCACTCAACCTGCTGGTGATAACTGAGTACGTATATTCCAAGCAAGATGACTGCGCATGAGTAAAGGACTAGATGCCATAATACTTGAGACAAAGCAGAATTGCTGTGGGGTCCCTTCACCTGCGTGATTCCTGCGAGTGCATGCACGAAGGCTCTGTTGGCGTGAATTTGGTAACTAAATTGTAGGATACGTTGGAATCGCAGTAGCAGTTTGCTACTGCTATACCCTATAACCCGTTCCACGATTGGCCTTCTCTGCCATACGCCCACCGCTTCCTGAACTACGTGCTCCAGAATGCTTTAGGCGCTGTCATATGCCAGTAGGCTCACATGGTATCCGGCTGGTTACCCACCATGAGGTGATTAGCATTTGTAGCGAATGATCATTAACGCTATTACAGTGCTGCTACAAACTATAGACGCACTCGGATTTTTGGTCTAGTGGTCTGAATAGTTTGTTTTGAAACGTATTGTGCCGGTCAATACTAGCTATAACAACACCAAATAGGACGCAGTACCGCATATTTTTCAAGTCCGTGAATTGAACCGAGGAGAAAATTTGACAAAATCGGGGGTGATCTAAACTATAGACGCACTCTAACCAAAACTGTAATTTTCAAAGTAAAGAGATCATTTTTTTATCTTCTATTGCAGGGCCAAATGCAACTTATACGCGAAATCTGCGCGTCCAATTATTTTTCGGAAGTGCCCTAGAGCACATACACATGGCCAAAAATTATGAACCCATTTTGTATGGAGACACCACGTTGGAAAGCTCTAGAGATGCATGGCGGGGTATATTATCGAAACAGGCCGCTTTAATCTCTTCATTAACGTCTTAACAACACATTAATATGCCCGAAGACGATAGATCCTCGCTAAAACCACTGGCTCAAAATGTGTCACCCACCTCAAATATGCTATACTTAATGTTTGTATGGGACTACTAGTGTAATGGGGTTGGGGTGAGAGCTATCGACTTTCAGCGAATGATGAATGAATGGATGTGTTAAAAGACGTTAATAAAGAGATTAAAGCGGCCTGTTTCGATAATATACCCCGCCATGCATCTCTAGAGCTTTCCAACGTGGTGTCTCCATACAAAATGGGTTCATAATTTTTGGCCATGTGTATGTGCTCTAGGGCACTTCCGAAAAATAATTGGACGCGCAGATTTCGCGTATAAGTTGCATTTGGCCCTGCAATAGAAGATAAAAAAATGATCTCTTTACTTTGAAAATTACAGTTTTGGTTAGAGTGCGTCTATAGTTTAGATCACCCCCGATTTTGTCAAATTTTCTCCTCGGTTCAATTCACGGACTTGAAAAATATGCGGTACTGCGTCCTATTTGGTGTTGTTATAGCTAGTATTGACCGGCACAATACGTTTCAAAACAAACTGTTCAGATCACTAGACCAAAAATCCGAGTGCGTCTATAGTTTGTAGCAGCACTGTATACAACGGCGCTGCAATTCTGAATCGAATAAGAACATGTAAGTTGCGATGGCCGCTGAAGTCAAGTATTGGGCAATTGTTTTTGTTTTCCTTCACGTGAAGCTTCTTCAGCTTCATAGGCTGACACCGAATTGGTATTCAATGTAAAACATTACAGAAATAAAATGATCTGTACAGTACTACGCCTGGAATAGCTCTACGAATAGTTCCGAGTGACCCCGCTCGTGGAAGAAACTCCGGAGGTCGAGATCAGTCATTACCCTGCTCTTTTTCGATACAATTTCTTGTCGAATTCTGCAGCACCAAATATGAATATTCTCTGGATTTTAATCCAGAGTTGTTGGGTATCCGACAAATGGTCCGATTTTTGATAAGATAGCAACAAAAACCGTTTATTAACCTGGCATAATGTTGCAATCATTTTATACTGGAATAGGATGTTGCGTGTAACTCGATACACATTCAGCACAATGATTGTTATGAAACTCACTCACACGAGCAACAACCCGAAAGAAAATGCTACATTGAAGTTAGTTTTGAGCACACGCTAGACCACAACAAATGACGGCCGCGTTCTTACCATGTCAAATCTAACCAAAAAGCTCGCTCACTTTGTTATCGCGGTGCACAGCATACATGTTCAAGAACTATTCTGACCATGCTTCAACGCATTCGTGAACTTCGCGCGCAAGAGAACCAAGCACATGAGTGCACGACAGTAGAGCAGCTCCGTGTTCAAGCGACGAATCCTTTTGAGGGAAGCCATGCTCCGGTTCGAGCGACAATGCGGTGTTTGATAACTGCTCTCGTGCTGAGTTTGTTGAGGCAAGTAAGGTCCAAGATTAAGGTGGTGTCTCCCTATTCTATATTAAGCGTAGCAATAACCGTTTGTGTTTAATGCTAGTACCGTACACGCATAGAACGGTAAGATCTTGCCCGGAAAGCGCAGACAATCAGCTTTCTCAAGAAGCTGACCACTGGTGACGAGCTCCGCAAGACACTTCTCGTACACATTCCCACTGTTAACATCCGCTACGGACAAATTGCCAATCGACCAGCTTCACACAGCGACTTCGTGTAGTGTCGCTGCCGGTAAATGCCCATGTGTGCCAATGAGCAGCTGAACACCAAGTTGCTGCGTGAAGCGCTGGGCTTTGATGGATACATTACCAGCGATTCAGGTGCAATTGGAGCTAAACACTTCATCCCCCGCTCTAGTGTCCTCCAAGACAATGTTGAAGCCGTTCCTGGACAGCGACGGCCCGTCCACCTTGGGCGTCCCACAGTTCTCGTGTTCGGATGGCGCCAGACCGGCGGCTGCAGCCCCGACGGCCCGCGAGAGCCGGACAACGACGCGATCTGCGGCAAGAACAGCAAGGCCGGCGCCTCCGGCTACTGCCTGCTCAAGAACGAGGCCACGGGAAATGAGGTGCAGGCCATGCGCGTCAACTGCTTCACCATGAGGGAAGAGGTGCGCTTCAACTGCCGAAAGGCAGCCGACTTTGCTCTTTCCTCAATACACGTTCAAGACTTGTGTGTTGGGGCAAGGCGAACCGTTCATTTGTATTGAAGGCAAGCCTCAGCACGGATCCCGTTGAGAGAGTTGCTGAGGCAGCCCATGGAGTGGTGTGGTGGGTGTCGCGCGCGTCGGTGCGGGCAGCGCGCTGGATGTCTCGGTCACCGACGAGCTGCTTGTCCGGAGCGAGGAGAGACCACAAATGAATGGCTCGCCTACAAACTAACCTACGGCCAGATTAAGCGATGGAGCAAAACCTCACATCGTCAATCGTAGGATATCGGACTTAGGGCGAAAACCGTCGGCTTGAATGGCAATCTACACTACCGTCTTGCTCGCTTGATCTGAGTTCATCTTGACCCACGACGTCTTTCCCGTTCTTGCGGAAAACACATTTTCCTTACAGGAAAATATCCAGCGTTGCGCCTCAGATTGACATGCTGATAGTCGCCAAGCGACAGGAGGAGCAAACTGCGACGCGGGAACAAGAAGTGCAGCTGGAGCCGACGCACGGCGTCTTGATGGTCATGCACCCAAAGTTGCTCTCCAGCGTCTACTCGACGGTCAGGCTGCTGCGCTCGTACAACTACTCGCTGCCGGTGGAGCTCTGGCATCTGCAAAGTGAAATCGGGGTTAACCCGATGAACGGGTCAAAGTTGTTGCAGTCATTGGTGGATGAACATGGACCCATTTCACTGCGCGGAATCGCGGAAGCGGAAGTGGACTGATTCAACACCAAAGTGGTTGCTCTGGCGAATTCCGACCTGGATCAGGTGTTTTTTCTTGACGCAAATAACTCGCCGGTGAAGGACCCGACCTACTTGTTGTCGACGCCGGAGTTTGTGCCGTTATTTCTGGCCGACTTCTGGCACCCTGTCAACACGATCTTCAACGTCAACAGAGAGCCGTTGTTGTGGGAGCTGCTTGGCACGCCGTATGTGGACATGTTCGAGCAGGAGAGCGGCCAGCTGCTCATTGATCGACGGAGAGCAGCAGTGGCTCTGGAGGTTGTGCAGTTCTTGGCGCTACGTAATCAAAACAACTTTGAGCGCTTCAAGCTGCTGAAGACAAATATCTGTTTCGATTGGCGTGGCTCAAGACGAACACGTCGTTCCACATGATTCAGACTTCCTCCGGCCGCTGCAGGAATGATCAAAAGCAGGCACTTCCGTAGCTGCTGCTAAAGCGCGATGCGCGATTTCAACCAGCGTTGGGTTCGGTGCACTACTCCAGTCTGCACTTTCGTGCCAAACCCAGATTTAGTGCTTATAATATATTGGAGTTCTTCACGCTCGGCGCTATCCTCCTTCCGACTGCAAGCTCATCTGCGAATGCGAAACATTTTCTGACCAATCAGAAGCCCGAAAATATTTTTGTCCTGCTGCAAGAAACAAAATTCTTCTTGTTGCTCAGTAAGTAATACCTTGGTAATTCTACATGTAACGTTATAAAAAAATCAAATACACAAATCCAGAGCTTCCCCGTGCAAAGCACGGCTTTGTTTTAATACCATAATTCTTTCATGATGTCTGAAGGGCAGTACATTCTTAAGACAAAGTAGCGCTTAGCACGAAGAAGCTCTGAAATTCGCGAAGTTGCTACTTTATTGTTGTCCATGATACTCTCTCTCAATTTCGCTATCATCGCCAATGGTTTAAGATTTCATTGCACATTAAAACGTTTTTAAACTGTTTGACTATACTAAAGTTCAGCTTACGCATTGAGCTGATTTGATTTTACCTTTTCAGTCGTTGCTGCTGCATGAAGTATATGAGCGTGCAAACACGATAAGGGGATTAAAGATTTGACAATGACATTAATGTTCAAGCCTGTTGCGATTACCGATGCCGGTTTACTGCGATGGCGAGTCGATCCCCCGGTGGAAAAAACGATTCTGTTGCATTTACTCGGTGGCGTTTAAGCAACGTTCTATCTCAGATACGTGGTACTTATTTCGTCGTAGCTGATAATGCGTATCCGCAGACACGGGTTGTGCTCCCATTTAATCAAGCCCAAAGTAGAGGTCGACCCGACAGAGACACCTTTAATTTTTACCTCAGCCAGTGCAGAATCTGGATTGAGATGGCGTTTGGACTATTGGCAAATAAATGGAGAATCCTAAAAACTCCGCTCTGTGTCCGATTTGAGAACTGTGGTCCGTCATACATGCCTGCACGCGCCTGCACAACTTTTGCATTGATCAGCATGTTGTCGAGTCAGCAGTGGGTGCTAGAAAAACCATGAAGGCAATGCGCCACGAACTACGAACGTGGAATGGCAGTCGTGATTTATCGTTCGACCACACTCAATTCGAGCCGGAGGGTGGAAACTCAATTGAAATCATGGACGAGTTGACCAGAACCGTTGTGATGAATCACATTGAAGCCAACAATCTACATCGCCCCGCTCACAATCTGGCACGCCGTATGAATGGTGGCTGCTAATAGATTTCAGAATGTAAAAATGTTCATTGATTTAGATGTTGCCTGTGGGTTGAAGCTGTTTTTCAATTGTAGCAATCGGGCTACTCATCAGTTGCACGCAGTCGGTCCATCAGTCTCTTGCGTTCCTCCATCAAAAGCTCTCGATCCTCTTTGAGAATTTGAATACCTGAACGTCCTGCATTTTCAGGCCCTGTAAGCAGCTTATCGACGTTGGCAATTTGAAGACGAATGGCGGCAAGCATACTTAGCATTTGTGCTTTTTGCTGAACGTTTGCGTAGAGAATCCGCGCTCTGCCTCCGCCCGACGGTCCTTAACGTACATACTGAACGAAGATGCCATCAGCTCTAAAGCCTCATGCGATTTACGCTTGAATGGAGTAACGTTTGTTGTGAACTTTGAGTTCCTCTCTGCTACTTCGAGTGTGTCGAGCTCATCCTTAGCTAATAATCCTCCCTTGACAAAGTTGTTCAGACCGGGTTTCTTCTAGTTAATATGCGAAATCATTAGCCCAGATCGAAGGAAGTCATGCAATTTCAGATATATACGTACCTCGAGCCATTTGCGCAAGTACAAAA